>CM065589.1:340293562-340497039 GCA_033119425.1 Bufotes viridis | reverse complement strand
GCGCTGCAAACCGCAGGTCTAAATTGACCTGCGGTTTGCAGCGATCGCCATATGGGGGTCACAGGACCCCCTGGGCATTGTAACAAGGTACCTGCTGAATGATTTCAGCAGGTACCTTGTTCGATCACTGCCAGCTGAGCAGCAGTGATCGGAACAACTCATGACGTACCGGTGCGTCATGTGTCCTAGGACTCGGGAAACATGCCGTACCGGTACGTCATGTGTCCCAAAGGGGTTAAGGGAAAAAATTCCTTCCGACTCCAATCAGGCAATCAGAATAACTCCCTGGATCAACGACCCCTCTCTAGTAGCTGTAGCCTGTAATATTATTACACTCCATAAATACATCCAGTCCCCTCTTGAACTCCATTATTGTACTCACCATCACCACATCCTAAGGCAGAGAGTTCCATAGTCTCACTCCTCTTACAGTGAAGAATCCTTTTTTATGTTTGTGTACAAACCTTCTTTCCTCCAGACGCAGAGGATGTCCCCTCGTCACAGTCACAGTCCTGGGGATAAATAGATGATGGGACAGATCTCTGTACTGACCACTGATATATTTATACATAGTTATTAGATCTCCCCTCAGTCGTCTTTTTTCTAAAGTGAATAACCCTAATTTTGATAACCTTTCAGTGTACTGTAGTTGCCCCATTACAGTTATTACTTTAGTTGCCCTCCTCTGAACCCTCTCCAGCTCTGCTATGTCTGTCTTGTTCACAGGAGCCCAGAACTGTACACTGTACTCCATGTGTGGTCTGACTAGTGATTTATAAAGTGGTAAGACTATATTTTCATCACGGGCATCTATGCCCCTTTTGATGCAACCCATTATCTTATTGGCCTTGGAAGTAGCTGCCTGACACTGGTTTTTGCAGCTTAACCACTTCAGCCCCCCTAGCTTAAACACCCTTAATGACCAGGCCACTTTTTACAATTCTGCACTACACTACTTTCACCGTTTATTGCGCCGTCATGCAACTTACCACCCAAATGAATTTTACCTCCTTTTCTTCTCACTAATAGAGCATTCATTTGATGGTATTTCATTGCTGCTGACATTTTTACTTTTTTTGCTATTAAAAATGACCGAAATTTTTGCAAAAAAATGACATTTTTCACTTTCTGTTGTAATATTTTTTTTTAAAAACTACATTTCTATATAAATTTTTCGCAAAATTTATTGTTCTACATGTCTTTGATAAAAAAAAAATCCAATAAGTGTATATTTATTGGTTTGGGTAAAAGTTATAGCATTTACAAACTATGGTGCAAAAAAGTGAGTTTCCGCATTGTGAAACAGCTCTGACTTTCTGAGCACCTGTCAAGTTTCTTCAGGTGCTAGAATGTCAGGATAGTATAAATACCCCCCAAATTACACCATTTTAGAAAGAAGACACCCCAAAGTATTTGCGGAGGGGCATGGTGAGTTCATGTATCATTTCATTTTTTTCACAAGTTCGCGGAAAATGACACTTTCTCAGGAAACAAAAATAGTAATAAAGTTTCCATTTCTGCTAACTTCTGGCAAAAGAACAAAAATCTCCCACGGACTCACTATGCCCCTCAGTGAATACCTTGGGGTGTCTACTTTCTGATATGGGGTCATTTGTGGGGTGTGTTTACTGTTCTGGCATTTTGGGCGGGGCTAAATTGTGAGCAACCTTGTAAAACCTAAAGGTACTCATTGGAATTTGGGCCCTTTGCGCACCCAGGCTGCAAAAAGTGTCACTCATGTGGTATCGCCGTACTCAGGAGAAGTAGGAAATGTGTTTTGGGGTGTATTTTTACATATACCCATGTTAGGTGAGATAAATATCTCTGTAAATTGACAACTTTGTATAAACAAATTTAAAAAGTTGTCGTTTACAGCGATATTTCTCACACAAAGTAATGGGTATATATAAAATACACCCCAAACACATTGCCCTACTTCTTCTGAGTGCGGCGATACCCATGTGTATACTTTGCAGCCAAGATGCAAAGGGGCCCAAATTCCCATGAGTACCTTTAGGATTTCACAGGGCATTTTTATGCATTTGGATTCTCATGCTTTAGGACCCCTAAAATGCCAGGGCAGTATAAATACCCCACAAGTGACTCTATTTTGGAAAGAAGACACCCCAAGGTATTCCGTGAGGGGCATGGCGAGTTCACAGAAAAAAAAAATTTGGCACAAGTTAGCGGAAATTGATATTTTTTTTATTTTATTTTTTACAAAGTCTCATATTCCACTAACTTGTGACAAAAAGTAAAATTTTGCATGAACTCACCATGCCCGTCACGGAATACCTTGGGGTGTCTTCTTTCTAAAATGGGGTGTTTGTACTGCCCTGGCATTTGAGGGTTCCCGCAATCATTACACGTATGGGCAGCATTAGGAGCATTAGGACTGCGGTGCGGTGGGCTGGGCGCTAACTACCTAACAAGTAGCTAACTAACTGGCGGTGATAAGGGACCCTTCTGTCCCATTCACACGTCCATAATTCTGTTTGCAGAACGGAATTGCGGACCCATTCATTTCTATGGGGACAGACTTTGTCCTGCTCGGATCCGGAATTGCGAATCCGCACTTCGGGTCTGCACTTCCGTTCGCAAAAATATAGAACATGTCCTATTGTTGTCCGCAATTGCAGACAAGAAAAGGCATTTTCTATATAGTTCTGGCAATGTGCGGATCTGCAAAATGCGGAAAGCACATTGCCGGTGTCCGTGCAAAACACATATGGACATGTGAATAGAGCCTTACAGGGGGTGATCAGTGACAGGGGGTGATCAGGGAGTCTATATGGGGTGATCAAGGGGTTAACAAGGGGTTAATAAGTGACGAGGGGGTTAGTGTAGTGTGGTGCTTGGTGCAACTTTACATAGCTACCTGGTCCTCTGGTGGTCGATCCCAGCAAATGGGACCACCAGAGAACCAGGTAGCAGGTATATCAGACGCTGTTAACAAAACAGCGTCTGATATACATGTTTGATGCAATTTATTTCGCATATACTGCCTGCCAGCAATTGATCATCGCTGGCAGGCTGCAGTATAACTGCTGAGGCACGCGCCGCTGTGAGCGCGTGCTTGCGCACGCGCGTTCACAGCTAATCGCGTCTCGCGAGATGACGCACGGATGCGTCCAGGAGGAACAAACCTGCCGCCGCACGGATGATCCGTGAGTTCGGCGGTCGTGAAGTGGTTAATTTGCCGTTTATTAAAATTCCTAGATCCTTTTCCATGTCAGTGTTACTGAGTGTTTTACCATTTAATATGTACGGATGACTTGCATTATTCCTTCCCATGTGCATAACTTTACATTTGTCAGTGTTAAACCTCATCTGCCATTTCTCTGCCCAAGCCTCCAATCTATTCAGGTCCCTCTGTAGCAGAAAACTGTCCTCTTCAGTGTTAATTACTTTACACAGTTTAGTGTCATCTGCAAAAATAGATATTCTACTGTGCAGGCCTTCTACAAGATCATTAATAAAAATATTGAAGAGAATAGGGCCCAATACTGACCCCTGAGGTACCCCACTAGTGACAGTGACCCAATCTGAGTATCTACCGTTAATAACCACCCTCTGTTTTCTGTCACTCAGCCAGTTACTTACTGTGGGAGTCGCTCTGGTAGATAGCGGTGCGGGTGCAGTACCGAGGCAAAACAAGGAGTCCAGAATGTGCAGTAAACAGTGTTTTATTCACACTTGCACAACATAAATGAAAAACAGTCTCTTGGTGATAGTTCACACATAACAGAAATAATGTGGCCAAACAAAACAGGCCAACACAGGGTTCAGTCACCTGGGAGGTTTAGGTGAGGGTTCACACCTAGCAGTCGGCCCAGCCGCAGGAGATTCCACCTTCAAGTTGCAGGGAAAAACACCACCTTGCTGAGCTCTTTCCTCCAGGTCAGAGAACTCCACAGGACTGTTAGCAGCTCCAGGACAATCACAGCCCACAGCTGCTGGTGCTGGCTGAGTTTTTAAACCCAGCCCAAAACCAGGACTGGGTCGTGGGGAGCAGCCACCCACCCTACACTTTAGCTGCTCCCGGTAAGAGCCGGCCCGGATCGGCTTTGCAGCCATGCTATTTACAACTATGTCAGTAGCACTAGCTGCTGCTGACATCAACAAAATACGGCTCTTACCTCACCGAGGCTATGAACCTCGGTGACACATACCTGCCATCCACGACGGCACCCTGCACCTTACCACATACCCCCTTTGTTCAACCCTGAGGGGTGGACACATGTGAGGCAGTGGACGCGGGAAAGGGCATCTGCATTACCCTGCAAGCGGCCTGCCCTATGTTCCACGGAGAACTTGAAGTTCTGCAGGGATAGGAACCACCTGGTGACCCGAGCATTCCTCTCCTTGGCCTGGCTCATCCACTTGAGAGGGGAATGGTCGGTCACCAGACGGAACCTCCTCCCTAACATGTAGTAGCGGAGAGATTCGAGTGCCCACTTGATAGCCAGGCACTCCCTCTCCACTATGCTATACCTGGTCTCGGCGGGACTGAGCTTACGGCTCAGGAAGACAACGGGATGTTCTTCCCCGTTGACCTCCTGAGACAGTACAGCACCGAGGCCTACCTCCGAGGCGTCGGTCTGTACGACAAACTCCCTGTTGAAGTCGGGTGTCACCAAAACCGGGGACCCACACAGGGCCGACTTCAACGCGGAGAAAGCCTCCTCCGCCTTTTCACTCCAGCTAACCTTCCCAGACTTTCGCCCCTTCAACAGGTCTGTCAACGGCGCTGCTATTGTGGCAAAGTGGGGCACAAACCGCATGTTGTACCCTACAATTCCCAGGAAGGACTTTACCTGCCTGGTAGTGACCGGTCGGGGCCAGTTATGTATGGCCTCTACTTTTGTTACCTGCGGCTTGATGACTCCCGCCCAATAACATATCCCAGATATTTGGTCTCTTACAACCCAATCGCATACTTTTTTGGATTGGCGGTTAGTCCAGCTTTCCTCAGGGCATCCACTACCGCCTGCACTTTGGGCAAATGGCTTTCCCAGTCGGTGCTGTGGATGATTGCATCATCTAAGTAGGCCGAAGCGTACCGGCGGTGCGGTCGCAGCACAACGTCCATTAACCTTTGGAAGGTGGCGGGGCGCCATGCAGGCCAAAGGGTAACACCTTGTAATGATACAGGCCCTGCGGGGTAACAAAGCGTTTTTCCTTGGCCGCCTCCGTTAAGGGTACTTGCCAGTATCCTTTAGTGAGGTCTAGCACAGAAAAATAACGGGCTTGCCCTAAATTTTCAACAAGCTCGTCTACCCGGGGCATGGGATACGCATCAAACTTGGACACTTCATTTAACTTGCGAAAATCGTTGCAGAACCGTAACGTCCCATCCGGCTTGGGTATTAGGACTATGGGACTGGCCCACTCACTTTTCGACTCCTCAATGACATCAAGCTTCAACATTAATTGCACTTCCTCCGCGATGGCCCGTCGCCGAGCCTCGGGTACCCGGTATGGTTTTAACCGGATCTTGGCCTGAGGCTCAGTGACGATGTCATGTTGGATGAGAGACGTGCGGCCAGGGAGGTCCGAGAACACATCCGTGTTCCGACTGATGAACTCCCTGACTTCCTGAACTTGTTTGGAAGACAGGCTGTCTGCAATTTTACCGTGGCTACCGCTCGCAGGCCTCGAACTGTGGGGCTGGACCCTTTTCCCCTAGAAGCCCTGGCCGGGGGCTGTGGTCGTCGGCCGTGTCCTATCTTTCCACGGCTTTAGTAAATTCACGTGGTACACCTGCTCCGGCTTGCGCCGCCTGGCTGGTGTACTTTGTAATTACTTCCCTATCTTCTCGATCACCTCATAGGGGCCCTGCCACCTAGCTAGGAATTTGCTGTCAAGGGTGGGTACCAGAACCAAAACCCGATCTCCCGGGTTGAAGCCCCGTACCCGAGCCTGACGATTGTACACCCTACTTTGGGCTTGTTGCGCTGCCTCCATATGCTCCCGGACCAGCGGCAACACCCTTTCCATCCGTTCCTGCATCTGGGTGACATACTCAATGACACTTTTGTGGGGACAGGCTGTTGTTCCCACACTTCCTTGGCGATATCCAACAGGCCCCGAGGGTGTCTGCCATAAAGCAGTTCGAAGGGCGAGAACCCAGTAGAGGCCTGGGGCACCTCTCGCACTGCGAACATGAGATAGGGCAGAAGCAAATCCCAGTCCTTCCTATCTCTAGACACCTCCCTTTTTAACATATTTTTAAAGTTTGGTTAAACCTCTCGACAAGACCGTCCGTTTGCGGATGGTAAGCGGACGTCCGTAACTGCTTTATACGCAACAATTTACACAGTTCCTCATAACTTTGGACATAAAAGGGGTCCCTTGGTCTGTCAGAACCTCTTTTGGCAGGCCCACACGGGAAAACATATCTCCGGAGACGTGGAGGTCTGCCAACTCAGGACCTGGTGGCAAGTCCTCCATGTCTCCCACCATTACACTCAGTGGGGGTGTCTCCCCCTCTATCACAGAAGTGGTGGTCACCCCTACTGCAGGCCCTTCGGACTCGGGCTCCCAGGGCTCTGGCCTCCCACAGGAACCAGGCCACTCTGCTAGGGTTACCCCTGTCTCAGGGCTATTAGTCACTTTCACCTCAGGCCATAGTGACGGAAAACCAGGGAAGTCTCTCCCAATTATTAGTTCATACGGTAGCTTGGCGGAGATCGCCACTTCACAAGTCCATGTGCCGGCCGCCGTGGACAGAGACATTACAGCCGTGGGATAGTCCTTTAAGTCTCCGTGTATGCACACCACCCCAACTTTCCGGCCCGTATACTGGGAGGGCTGTACCAGGGCAGCACTTACCAGGGTTACTAGGCTCCCTGAGTCCAGCATCGCCACTGCAAGATTATCACCGACTTGCACCTGGCACAGATGACGATTGTCTATTGTCTCGGGGTGCCGGTCGCACACAGTCTCCGGGCATACATGGAAGCCCGGTACCCATAATTGGTCTCCATGGGTTCTCCCCACTGTGGACAGTCGGCCCTCACATGGCCAGGCTCGTGACACCGCCAGCAGACTATCGGGGCCGGGTCTACAGGGGTACACCACGAGCAGGTTTCTCGGGTACCAGTCGTCGGGACTGGATGGGAGACCTCCGGGGTTTGACCGGCCCCCTCCCAACAACACCCCCTTTCAAGGTTTTTGTGGCCTCATAGCGCTCGACCAGGTCGACCATGTCCAGGGCATTAGTGGGTGATACCTGGCCGATCCAGTGCTGCAGGGGGTACGGCAAGGCTCTCCAGAAGATGTCAGCCAGCAGACGGTCCAGCATAGCAGCCGGACTTAGAACCTCAGGCTGCAGCCACTTTTGCAACCTGTGCAGCAACTCATAATACTGCGGCCTGGCGGGTTCAGCCGTATTAAAGTTCCACTGGTGGACCCGCTGAGCCCGGACTAACACGTTCACCCCCAGTCTTGCCAGGATCTCACCTTTCACGGTCGGGTAGTCAGCTGCTTGGTCATCTGGGAGGTCAAAAATACTTGCTGGGGTCCAGACGCCAGGAACGGAGCGACGACCTCTGCCCACTGTTCTCGGGGTAATTTCTCCCTCACGGCCACCTTCTCGAACACCGCCAGATAGGTCTCCACATCATCCGAGGGGGTCATCTTAGGGATCGCTGCACGGACAGCTTTCCGGGCATCGTGGACGTGGCGGGACGCTCCTGCAGCTTGCAATGCCATCACGTGCTGCAGCAGTAGCTGGTTGGTCTCCCGCTGCTGCACGTTAGCCTCTATGAGGGCTTTCACAGCCGCCTCCATTTTGTCAGGGACCACAGGCTGCAACTTTGCCGGCCGAATATAGGACATCCAGTCGTGCCCAGCAAAAACAAACTTCGGCGTTCACGCCAGCCTCACTGCGCCTGCCCGCATCCTCCACCAAATGTGGGGAGTCGCTCTGGTAGATAGCGGTGCGGGTGCAGTACCGAGGCAAAACAAGGAGTCCAGAATGTGCAGTAAACAGTGTTTTATTCACACTTGCACAACATAAATGAAAAACAGTCTCTTGGTGATAGTTCACACATAACAGAAATAATGTGGCCAAACAAAACAGGCCAACACAGGGTTCAGTCACCTGGGAGGTTTAGGGAGGGTTCACACCTAGCAGTCGGCCCAGCCGCAGGAGATTCCACCTTCAAGTTGCAGGGAAAAACACCACCTTGCTGAGCTCTTTCCTCCACGTCAGAGAACTCCACAGGACTGTTAGCAGCTCCAGGACAATCACAGCCCACAGCTGCTGGTGCTGGCTGAGTTTTTAAACCCAGCCCAAAACCAGGACTGGGTCGTGGGGAGCAGCCACCCACCCTACACTTTAGCTGCTCCCGGTAAGAGCCGGCCCGGATCGGCTTTTCAGCCATGCTATTTACAACTATGTCAGTAGCACTAGCTGCTGCTGACATCAACAAAATACGGCTCTTACCTCACCGAGGCTATGAACCTCGGTGACACATACCTGCCATCCACGACGGCACCCTGCACCTACCACATTACCCACATACAGACATTTTCTCCCAGTCCGAGCATCCTCATTTTATATACTAACCTGTTATGAGATACAGTGTCAAATGCTTTGGAGAAGTCCAGATATACGACATCCATTGATTCGCCACTGTCAAGTCTAGAACTTACCTCCTCATAGAAGCTGATTAAATTCGTTTGGCATGACCGATCCCTCATAAAGCCATGCTGATATGGCGTTATTTTCTTATTTTCATTGAGATACTCCAAAATAGCATCTCAAACAGTTTACCAACAATAGATGTTAAACATACCGGCTTATAATTTCCTTTTTGAATATTGGCACCACATTTGCTATGCGCCAATCCTGTGGAACATTCCTTGTCAGTATAGAGTCCGTAAATATCAGAAATAAAGGTCTGGCTATGACATCACTTAATTCCCTTAGGATACGGGGGTCTATGCCGTCCGGTCCTGTCTATTTTAATCTTTTTAAGTCGCTGTTGTACTTCTTCCTGGGTCAGACAGGGCACTTTTAATGGGGAATTTACTTTTACATTCTGCATTTCATCTGACAGTTTATTTTCCTCAGTGAATATAGTGGAGAAAAAAATATTTAATAGTTTTGCTTTATCCTCGTCGCTCTCTCCAACACCCCCTCATTGCTATGTAGAGGGCCGACTCCTTCAGATTTATATTTTTTACTATTTATATAATTGAAGAACATTTTAGGGTTAGTTTTATTCTCTTTGGCAATTAATCTCTCGGTCTCTAGTTTGGCAATTTTTATTAGATTTTTACATATTCTATTTTTTTCTTATAGTTTATCATTATCAGTGCTTCCTGGCTCCCTCCTATTTTAGTGATTTATATGCTTTAATTTTGTCATTTATTGCTATCTTTACGGTTCTATTTATCCACATTGGTTTCGTATTGTTCCTTAGCCTTTTATTCCTATAAGGTATGTACCTATCACAATTAGATGTTACAATGCTTTTAAAAATCTCCCATTTTGTGATTGTATTTTTATTTTTGAGGACTTTGTCCCAGTTAGTTAGGCCTATGGACTCGCTTAGTTGGCTAAATTTTGCTTTTTTGAAGTTTGGTATTTGTGTACCATTATATGTAATGTCCATCCACATATCTGTTTTGGGGGGTGGATATAGGATTTGGCCCACACTGCCAAAGCCTGGCCCCAGACTTCAAGTCACACTGTAAGTGTTCTGAATTCTGGGGCCTCACACTCATCTACTACATTATTTGTCCTCAGAGAGTTATCACTGTGTTATCTGTGGTGTTACATAGGACTGCCGGTGACATATACTACATAATCTGTACACAGAGAGTTATCACTGTGTTATTCGTGGTGTTACATAGGACTGCAGTTGACATCTACTATATTATGTGTACTCAGAGAGTTATCACTGTGTTATCTGTGGAGTTACATAGGACTGTAGGTGACTAGAGATGAGTGAACACCTGGATGTTCGGGTTCGAGAAGTTCGGCCGAACTTCCCGAAAATGTTCGGGTTCGGGATCCGAACTCGAACCAAACTTTAACCTGAACCCCATTGAAGTCAATGAGGACCCGAACTTTTAGGCACTAAAAAGGCTGTAAAATAGTCCAGGAACGGGCTAGAGGGCTGCCAAAGGCAGCAAAATGTAGGTTAATCCCCTGCAAACAAATGTGGATAGGGAAATGAATTAAAATAAAATAAATAAAATTTAACCAACATCAATTGGAGAGAGGTCCCACTGCAAGGAATCATGCGTCATATCAACCACCACCGGAGAAGGCCACTCTCAGTTATTTCGGCCCAGCACCCAGACAGAGGAGAGAGGTCCCACAGCAAGGAATCATGCGTCATATCAACCACCACCGGAGAAGGCCACTTTCAGTTATTTCGGCCCAGCACCCAGACAGAGGAGAGAGGTCCCACAGCAAGGAATCATGCGTCATATCAACCACCACCGGAGAAGGCCACTCTCAGTTATTTCGGCCCCACCACCCAGACAGAGGAGAGAGGTCCCATAGCAAGGAATCATGCGTCATATCAACCAACACCGGAGAAGGCCACTCTCAGTTATTTCGGCCCAGCACCCAGACAGAGGAGAGAGGTCCCACAGCAAGGAATCATGCGTCATATCAACCAACACCGGAGAAGGCCACTCTCAGTTATTTCGGCCCCACCACCCAGACAGAGGAGAGAGGTCCCACAGCAAGGAATCATGCGTCATATCAACCACCACCGGAGAAGGCCACTTTCAGTTATTTTGGCCCCACCACCCAGACAGAGGAGAGAGGTCCCACAACAAGGAATCATGCGTCATATCAACCACCACCGGAGAAGGCCACTTTCAGTTATTTTGGCCCCACCACCCAGACAGAGGAGAGGTTCATTCAACTTTGGGTTGCACCGCAAGATCATGGTAAAGTTAAAAAAATGAGTATTCAATAAAGAAGTGCCCTGGAGTACAAGAATACATGGTTGAGGGGGAGGCAGTTATAAATGTCTATTCTGCACAAGGGAGGGACAGGTCCTGTGGGATCCATGCCTGGTTCATTTTTATGAACGTCAGCTTGTCCACGTTTGCTGTGGACAGGCGGCTGCGATTGTCAGTAATGACGCCCCCTGCCGTGCTGAATACATGTTCAGACAAAACGCTGGCCGTCGGACAGGCCAGCATCTCCAAGGCATAAAATGCTAATTCTGGCCACGTAGACAATTTGGAGACCCAGAAGTTGAATGGGGCCGAACCATCACACAGCACGTGCAGGGGTGTGCAGACGTACTGTTCAACCATGTTAGTGAAATGCTGCCTCCTGCTAACACATTCCGTATCAGATGGTGGTGCAGTTAGCTGTGGCGTGGAGACAAAACTTTTCCACATTTCTGCCATGCTAACCCTGCCTTCAGAGGAGCTGGCCGTGAAATAGCTGCGTTGGCGACCTCTTGCTCCTCCTCTGCCTTCGCCTTGGGCTTCCACCTGTTCCCCTGTGACATTTGGGAATGCTCTCAGGAGCGTCTCTACCAGCGTGTGCTTGTACTCGCGCATCTTCCTATCACGCTCCAGTGCAGGAAGTAAGGTGGGCACATTGTCTTTGTACCGGGATCAGCAGAGTGGCAACCCAGTAGTCCGCACACGTTAAAATGTGGGCAACTCTGCTGTCGTTGCGCAGGCACTGCAGCATGTAGTTTCTCATGTGTGCCAGGCTGCCCAGAGGTAGGGACAAGCTGTCCTCTGTGGGAGGCGTATCGTCATCGTCCTCCGTATCCCCCCAGCCACGCACCAGTGATCGGCCTGAGCTGTGTCGGGTGCCACCCCGCTGTGAACCTGCTTCATCCTCATCCTCCCCTCCTCCTCCTCCCCCTCCTCCTCCTCATCCTCCTCGTCCTCCAGTAGTGGGCCCTGGCTGGCCACATTTGTACCTGGCCTCTGCTGTTGCAAAAACTCCCTCTGAGCCACTTCTAACAGACTGGCCTGAAAGTGCTAAAAATGACCCCTCATCCTCCTCCTCCTCCTGGGCCACTTCCTCTTCCATCATCGCCCTAAGCGTTTTCTCCAGGAGACATAGAAGTGGTATTGTAACGCTGATAACGGTGTCATCGCCACTGGCCATGTTGGTGGAGTACTCGAAACAGCGCAACAGGGCACACAGGTCTCGCATGGAGGCCCAATCATTGGTGGTGAAGTGGTGCTGTTCCGCAGTGCGACTGACGCGTGCGTGCGTGCTGCAGCTGAAACTCCACTATGGCCTGCTGCTGCTCGCACAGTCTCTCCAGCATGTGCAAGGTGGAGTTCCACCTGGTGGGCACGTCGCATATGAGGCGGTGAGCGGGAAGGCCGAAGTTACACTGTAGCGCAGACAGGCGAGCAGTGGCAGGATGTGAACGCTGGAAGCGTGCACAGACGGCCCTCACTTTATGCAGCAGCTCTGGCATGTTGGGGTAGTTGTGAATGAACTTCTGCACCACCAAATTCAGCACATGCGCCAGGCAAGGGATGTGCGTCAAACTTGCTAGTCCCAGAGCTGTGACGAGATTTTGCCTATTATCGCACACCACCAGGCCGGGCTTGAGGCCCACCGGCAGAAACCACTCGTCGGTCTGTTGTTCAATACCCCGCCACAACTCCTGCGCGGTGTGGGGCCTGTCCCCAAACATATGAGTTTCAGAATGGCCTGCTGACGTTTACCCCGGGCTGTGCTGAAGTTGGTGGTGAAGGTGTGTGGCTGACTGGATGAGCTGGTGGAAGCAGAGGAGGAGGAAGCCGAGTAGGAGGAGGAGGCTACAGGAGGCAAAGAATGATGCCTCTGCGATCCTTGGCGGCGGAAGGACGTACGCCAAGGAACTCTCCGCCTGCGGCCCAGCCGCCACTACATTTACCCAGTGTGCAGTTAGGGAGATATAGCGTCCCTGGCCGTGCTTACTGGTCCATGTATCTGTGGTTAGGTGGACCTTGCCACAGATGGCGTTGCGCAGTGCACACTTGATTTTATCGGATACTTGGTTGTGCAGGGAAGGCACGGCTGTCTTGGAGAAGTAGTGGCGGCTGGAAACAACATACTGTGGGACAGCCATGGACATCAGCTGTTTGAAGCTGTCTGTGTCCACCAGCCTGAATGACAGCATTTCAAAGGCCAGTAGTTTAGAAATGCTGGCATTCAGGCCCAGGAGCTCGAGGGTGGCTAGGTGGGAATTTACGCTTTCTCTCCAAGGTTTGTGAGATGGAGATCTGAACGCTGCCGTGTGACATGGTGGGAGATGCTTGGTGACGCAGGTGGTGGTGTCGGTGGCACATCCTCTGTTTGGTGGGCAGCAGGTGCCAACATTCCTCCCGAGGCGGAGGAAGAGGCCGAGGCAGCAGCAGAAGAGGGAGCAGGGGAGCCAGAGTGAGTTCCTTGCTTTTAAGGTGTTTACTCCACTGCAGTTCATGCTTTGCATGTAGATGCCTGGTCATGCAGGTTGTGCTAGGTTCAGAACGTTAATGCCTCGCTTCAGGATCTGATGGCACAGCGTGCAAACCACTCGGGTCTTGTCATCAGCACATTGTTTAAAGAAGTGCCATGCCAGGGAACTCCTTGAAGCTGCCTTTGGGGTGCTCGGGTCCCTGGTGGCGGTGGCCAGTAGCAGGCGAACTCTCTTGGCGGCTGCTGGTCTGCTTTTGCCCCCTGCTCCCTCTTTTGCTACGCTGTTGGCTCGGTCTCACCACTGCCTCTTCCTCTGAACTATGAAAGTCAGTGGCACGACCTTCATTCCATGTGGGGTCTAGGACCTCATCGTCCCTGCATCGTCTTCCACACAGTCTTCCTCCCTGACCTCCTGTTCGGTCTGCACACTGCAGAAAGACGCAGCAGTTGGCACCTGTGTTTCGTCATCATCAGAGACGTGCGGACTCCGATGAGGTGGTATTCCCATGTCCTCATCATCAGGAAACATCAGTGGTTGTACATCAGTGCATTCTATGTCTTCCACCACTGGGGAAGGGCTAGGTGGATTCCCTTGGGAAACGATGCCAGCAGAGTCTTCAAACAGCATAAGAGACTGCTGCATAACTTGAGGCTCTGACAGTTTCCCTGATATGCATGGGGGTGATGTGACAGACTGATGGGCTTGGTTTTCAGGTGCCACCTGTGTGCTTTCAGCAGAAGACTGGGTGGGAGATAATGTTGTGAACATGCTGGATCCACTGTCGGCCACCCAATTGACTAGCGCCTGTACCTGCTCAGGCCTTACCATCCTTAGAATGGCATTGGGCCCCACCAAATATCGCTGTAAATTCTGGCGGGTACTGGAACCTGAGGTAGTTGGTTCACTAGGACGTGTGGCTGTGGCAGAATGGCCACGTCCTCTCCCAGCACCAGAGGGTACACTAACACCACCACGACCGCTTCACGTCCCTTACTAGATGTTTTCCTCATTGTTACCGTTCACCAAGTACCACAATAAGGAAAAAAATATTTTGCCCAATTTATTGATTTCAAATTCAGGCCTTTTTTTACAGGCACCTAACACTATCTGCCTATTTGTTTATGTAGCGTATTACACTAATCCAGGCACAGCAGTAACCACTGATTTAGGGAATATCTCTTTTAGGGCTAGTATTTAGGCCCTGGATGAAAGGTATCCGTTTATGGACAGATTTACACTTGGCCTGCAACAGCTGGGACACCAGATTCAGGGTATTGCTCTTTTGGCAAATTAATTTCACCCCAGAACAAAATATATGTTTTGGCGGACACTATGAAACCTGGCCTGCAACAGCTGGGACACCAGATTCAGGGTATTGCTATTTTGGCAAATTAATTTCACCCCAGAACAAAATATATGTTTTGGCGGACACTATGAAACCTGGCCTGCAACAGCTTGGACACCAGGTTCAGGGTATTGCTATTTTGGCAAATTAATTACAATCCAGAACAAAATATATGTTTTGGCGGACACTATGAAACCTGGCCTGCAACAGCTGGGACGCCAGATTCAGGGTATTGCTATTTTGGCAGATTAATTTCACCCCAGAACAAAATATATGTTTTGTCGGACACTATGAAACCTGGCCTGCAACAGCTGGGACACCAGATTCAGGGTATTGCTATTTTGGCAAATTAATTTCACCCCAGAACAAAATATATGTTTTGGCGGACACTATGAAACTTTGCCTGCAAAGCTGGGACACCAGATTAAGGGTATTGCTATTTTGGCAATTGAATTTCACCACAGAAAATAATCTATCCTTTGCCAGACAGCAGACAGTATTATACTTGTCTAGCCAAAGCTGGAACACCAGATTTAGGGATTGGTATTTGGGCAATTGTATTTAACCCCTTAATAAAATATAGAAATTGCTATCCTGAGTTTCTAGGGGTGACAATTAGCACAGCCAAGCCCCTGATGTAGGATATAGCAAAAAAACTAGTATTGATGGATTGATGGACTTGGTGGCAGCTTGTTCTTGTGCACCACAAGTCACAAAATGGCCGCCGATCAACCCAGAAAATAAGTGACAGAAAAACGCTCTGTGCAGCCTAAAAACCACTGAGCAAGTAACTAGCAGAAGTTCAATCACTCACAGCTGTAGTTCGATCCGTTCATTAGGTGCTCTTGCAGACTTTACCCTGCCTAATCTCGCCCTGACAGAAGCTGCGTCCTCTCCCTACACTAATCAGAGCAGTGTGACGTGCGGCATTTCGTGACTCCAGCTTAAATAGAGGCTGGGTCACATGCTGCCCTTGGCCAATCACAGCCATGCCATTAGTAGGCATGGCTGTGATGGGCTCTTAGGGCAAGAAGCAAAACGCTAGCTGATTGGCTGCTGTGCAGCCCTTCAGAAAGCGGGAAGTAATCGACGAACAACGAACCCGAACCGGAACTTTTTTGAAAATGTCCGGGTTCGGGTCCGTGTCCCGGACACCCCAAAATTCGGTACGAATCCGAACGATGCTCGAACTGTTCGCTCAACACTATAGGTGACATCTACTACATTATCTGTACACAGAGAATTATCACTGTGTTATCTGTGGTGTTACATAGGACTGTAGGTGACATGTACTGCATTATTTGTAAAAAGGGGCATGTCTATAGGTTGGGGGGGGGTGCACAATACTTGGCTTGCATCGGGTGCTGGCATCCCACGCTACACCACTGGAACTCTGCCCTGGCTGAGAGTCACCCCTCATATAAGATACTTTATGAATTAACTTAACGTTATATAACTATGTTCCCTGCTGCTTGCTACCCCTCATTTATACCCCTGTATAATGTACCCTGATACCCCTCAGTTATATGGTACCGTATAACTGAGGGGTATCAGGTAAATTACAGGGGTAATATAACTGAGGAGTGCTATCGGGGACATTATGCAGGGGTAATATAACTGATGGATCAGGGTAAATTATACAGGGGGTAAAACTAAGGGGATCAGGGAACATTATTATACAGGGGTAATATACCTGAGGAGGGCTATCTCAGGGACATGATAAAGGGTAATATAACTTATATAATATAAGTTATATTACCCTGTATAATGTCCCTGATATCCCTCCTCAGTTATATTACTCCTGTGTAATTTACCCTGATACGCCTTAGTTATATTACCCCTGTATAATAATGTACCCTGATACTCCTTAGTGTATTTGTGTGTATATATATATATATATATATATATATATATAATATATACATACATAAGCGCACGCGCGCTCGTGTGTGTTTTTGCTTTAGAGTGCACACCCTAATGCAATAGGCTGCGCACGCCTATGACTAATGGCATGGCTGTGATTGGCCAAGTGCAGCATGTGACCCAGCTTCTATTTAAGCTGGAGTCACGTAGCGCCGGACGTCACTCTGCTCTGATTAGTGTAGGGATAGGACGCAGCTGCTGTGAGGGTGAGATTATCATGGAAAACTCAGCTAAAACACCTAATGAAGTGATCGATCTAAAGCTGTGAATCATTCAATTTCTGCTAGTTGATTGCTCACTTGTTTTTAGGCTGCACAGAGCGTTTTTCTGTCATTTTTTCTGGGTTGATCGGCGGCCATTTTGTGTCTTATGGTGCACCAGCACAAGCTGCCACCAAGTCCATCAATCCATCAATACTAGTTTCTTTTTGCTATATCCTACATCAGGGGCTTGGCTGTGCTTATTGTCACCCCTAGACACTCAGGATAGAAATTTCTATATTTCATTGAGGGGTTAAATTCAATTGCCAAAATAGCAATCCCCTAAATCTGGTGTTCCAGCTGTGGCTAGCCAAGTGTAATACTGTCTGCTGTTTGGCAAATGATATATTTTTTTCTGTGGTGAAATTCAATTGCCGAAATAGCAATCCCCTAAATCTGGTGTCCCAGCAGTGGCTGGCCAAGTTTAATAGTGTCCGTCAAAGGATATATTATTTTCTGGGGTGAAATTCAATAGCCAAAATAGCAATACCAGTAAATCAGTGGTTTCAGCTGTGGCTGGCCAAGTTTAATAGTGTCCATCAAAGGATATATTTTGTTCTGTGGTGAAATTCAATTGCAAAATAGCAATACCATAAATCAGTGGTTTCAGCAGTGGCTGGCCAAGTTTAAAAGTGTCCGGCAAAGGATATATTTTGAACTGGGGTGAAATTCAGGTGCAAAAATAGAAATACCGTAAATCTAGTGTTCCAGCAGTGGCTGGCCAAGTTTAATAGTGTCCAGCAAAGGATATATTTTGTTGTGGGGTGAAGTTCAATAGCCAAAATAGCAATCCCCTAAATCTGGTGTCCCAGCAGTGGCTGGCCAAGTTTAATAGTGTCCGTCAAAGGATATATTATTTTCTGGGGTGAAATTCAATTTCCAAAATCGCAATACCGTAAATCAGTGGTTTCATCTGTGGCTGGCCAAGTTTAATAGTGTCCGTTAAAGGATATATTATTTTCTGGGGTAATATTCAGTTGCAAAAATAGAAATACCAAAAATCTGGTGTTCCAGTTGTGACTGGACAAGTTTCATAATGTCCGTCAAAGGATATATTATTTTCTGGGGTGAAATTCAATTGCCAAAATACCAATACCCTAAATCAGTGGTTTCAGCTGTGGCTGGCCAAGTTTAATAGTGTCCGGCAAAGGGTAGATTTTGTTCTGGAGTTAAATTTAATTGCTACAATAGTAATACTGTTAATCAGTGGTTCCAGCTGTGGCTGGCCAAGTTTAATACTGTCCGGCAAAGGATAGATTTTAAATTGTTGGGTTAAATATTACCATTTTTGCTAGGTACAAACCCCTGCACTGCATAACTGACAGGGAACTTACAATTGGCGGTTACATTCTTGCATGAAATAAAGCCTTTTTGGGCTGTGAAGCCAAAGGTAGTCGCCAATAACAGTTTTTTTATTTTTATTTTTTAAAATAAATTAGTGTAGACCCCAAAACATTGGGAAAATATCAAAAAATAAAACAAAGTGTAAGTGCACGATAGTATAACAGTGGTTGGGTGAGGCCGGTATACATGTCTATTCTGCATAAGGTACAAACAAGTCCTGTGGGATCCATGCCTGGTTCTTTTTAATAAACAAAAGCTTGCCCACATTGTCTGCGGACAGGCGGCTGCACTTGTCTGTGATAATGCCACCAGCCATGCTAAACACACATTCAGACAATACAGTGGCTGCAGGGTAGGCCAGCACCTCCAAGGCGTAAAGGGCAACCTCAGGACATGTGCCCAATTTGATGACCCAGAAGTTGAATGGGGCAGACCCAGTAGCGTAGCTAGAAATGATTGGGCACCACAGCAAATTTTTGAATGGGGCCCCCTCCCCAGTAATTTTTGCGCAAACCCCTTCCTTTCATGCCGCTAAGCCTGTGGCTACTATAGATCGCTCTCTCAGACCAGGCCCAGGAGCTGTTCTATTCGCTTTCTACACTGTCTATACTGCCACTGTATATATGTCATTGTATAATACTGTTAGTCCTCCTCCTCCTGGATGGGCCCTTTCTAGGTCACGGCCCCAAAGCAGTTGCTTCCCCTGCTTCCCCTGTAGCTATTCCCTAGGCAGAACCATTAGTCAGTATGTGTACTGTTCCACCATGTTGCTGAAATGCTGCCTCCTGCTAAGATGTTCCAGATCTGCTAGTTGTGCAGGTTGTTGTGGCGTGATGACAAAGCTTTTCCACATTTTGCCCACGCTAACCCTGCCTTCTGATGTGTTGCTGGTGACCCAGCTGCCCGTGAGCTGGCTTGGGTGCCACCATACTGAGAACACGGTTCCTCCTCATCCTAGTTATCCACCTCATCCTCCAGAACTGTGCCCTGGCTGGACAATTGCGTTCCAGGCCAGGGACTATGTTGGTGCAGGAACCCACCCCCTTCTAGCCACTTGGATGTCACTGGCCCTAAGTTAACGATAAGGCGTGTATATAGTTTTGTTTGTTTATATAGTAAGTTTAGCTGCATTATAGTTATTTTAATATGTTTTTAAGAAAAATTGTAAATAGTTTAATGGTTTGAGAGAAAGGGGGTGTTGTGTGTGTTCGATTAACTATATTGATTTTCACTGTCTGGTGTTTAGGAATTTCTGCACCCCAAATTCAGCACATGTGGCAGGCAGGGGATGTATGTCAAACCGGCTAGGCCCATACCTTCTAGTATATTTCGCCCATAAGCGCACAACACCAGGCCAGGCTGGAGGCTCAGTGGCACTAACCAATGGTCGGTCTGTTGTTTCATGCCTGTCCACAGCTCCTGCACGGTGCGGGGTTTGTCCCACAAACACACAAATTTTAAAACAACCTGCTGTCGTTTCCCCTGGCTGTGCTGCTGTGGGTGGTGAAGGTGTTACGCTGAGTGGATGAGGAGGAGGTAGAGGAGGAGGAGGAAGCCAAGTAGGAGGAGGAGGAGGTAACAGGATACAAAGAGAAATGCCCAGCAATCCTCGGGGCGGAAGGACATTCGCAAAAATGCTATCCGCCTTTGGGCCAGCCGCTACATTTACCCACTATGTTGTTGGTTATGTGGACGTTGCCACAGATAGCGTTGCGCAGTGCTCACTTGATTTTGTCCGCCACTTGGTTGTGCAGGGAAGGGATGGCTCACCTGCAAAAGTAGCGGCGGCTAGGAAACATGTACGGTGGGATAGCCATCGCCATAAGGTTTTTAAAACTTTCCACCAGACAGAATGACAGCATTTCAAAGGACCAGGAAGTTTGAAATAAGGCATTCAGAGCCATGGGTAGGGGGTTACTTCCTCTTTCTATTTCATTTTCTCTCTAGTGTTTGGGAGATGGACAGCTAATAGCTGAACACTTCCATGGGATTTGGTGGAGATGCTTGGTGACAATGACATATGTTTGCAGGGCATTTACCTACATTTTGCTGCCTTTTGCAGCCCTCTAGCCCTTTCCAGGGCTATTTTACAGCCTTTTAGTGCCCAAAGTTCGGGTCCCCATTGATTCAATGGGGTTCGGGTTCAGGGTGAAGTTCGGGTCGAGTTCGCATCCCGAAACCGAACATTTTCGTGAAGTTCGGCCGAACTTCTCGAACCCGAACATCCAGGTGTTCGCTCAAATCTAACAAATAATAAAAATTCACCAAAAATACACTGGTTTTACCTGTGGTACAGTATTTGACTCAGAGAGGCAAATGCTGTGGACACTAAATGTTGCACAAATAATGTAAATTTCCCCAAAATGTACTAGTTTCACGTGTTGTACAGTATTTGAAACTGAGAGGCACATACTGTGGAAACTAAATTGTGAACAAATAAGGTAAATTTCCCCAAAATACACTGGTTTTTCCTGTGGTACATTTTTGATAAAGAGGTACAGGCTAAGGACAGTAGATGTTGCACAAATAATGTAAACTCCCCATTAATACAATCGTTTCACCTTTGGTACAGTATTTGACACAGAGAGGAAAATGCTGTGGACACTAAATTGTGCACAAATAATGTAAATTCCTCAATAATACACTTGTTTCACCTGTGGTACAGTATTTCACAAAGATAGGCACAGGCTCTGGACAGTAGATTTTGCACACAATGTAAATTTCCCTAAAAATATACTGGTTTCACCTGTGGTACAGTATTTGACACATAGAGGCACACGCTATGGACAGTAGATGTTGCACAAATATTAAACATTCCCCAAAAATACACTGGTTTAACCTATGGCAGGGGCGTAGCTATAGGGGGTGCAGAGGTAGCAGTCACTACCGGGCACAGGAGCCTGAAGGGGCCCAAAGACACTTGTGTCGCATAAGAAGACACACAAAGCACTGAGGGAAGGGGGCCACATAGAGGCACACGCTGTGGACATTACATGTTGCACAAATAATGTAAATTTCCTCAAAAATATATACTGGTTTTACCTGTGGTACAGTATTTGACACAGAGGCACACGCTATGGACAGTAAAGGTTGCACAATTAATGCAAATTCCCCAAATATACAGTGGTTTTACCTGTGGTACAGTATTTGACACATAGAGGCACATGCTCTGGACACTAATTGTTGCATAAATAATGTAAATTTCCCAAAACACACTGATTTCACCTGTGGTACAGTACTTGACACATAGCAGCACATACTATGGACAGTAGATGTTGCACAAATAATGTAAATTTACCAAAAATACACTGGTTTCAAATGTGGTACAGTATTTGACACAGAGAGGCAAATGCTGTGGACACTAAATGTCGCACAAATAATGAAAATTCCCCAAAATGAACTGGTTTCACCTGTGGTACTGTATTTGACACAGAGAGGCACATGCTGTGGACACTAAATTTTGCACAAATAATGTAAATTTCCCCAAAATGCACTGGTTTTACCTGTGGTACAGTTATTGAGAAAGAGAGGCACAGGCTGAGGACAGTAGATGTTGCACAAATAATGTAAATTCCCATTAATACAATTAATTCACCTTTGGTACAGTATTAGACACAGAGAGGAACATGCTGTGGACACTAAATGTTGCACAAATAATGTAAATTCCCCAAGATGAACTCGTTTCACCTGTGGTACAGTATTTGACACAGAGAGGTACACGCTGTGGAAAGCAGATGTTGCACAAATAATGTAAATTTCCCCAAAATACACTGGTTTCACCTGTGGTACAGTATTTGACACAGAGAGGAACATGCTGTGGACACTAAATGTTGCACAATTAATGTAAATTCCCCAAAATGAACTGGTTTCACCTATGGTACAGTATTTGACACAGATGCACATGCTATGGACAGTAGATTTTGCAAAAATATTAAACATTCCCCAAAAATACACTGGTTTAACCTATCCTTTGGTACAGTATTTGACACAGAGAGGAAAATGCTGTGAACACTAAATGTTGCACAAATAATGTAAATTCCCCAACATAAACTGGTTTCACCTGCGGTATAGTATTTGACAAAGAGAGGCACATGCTGTGGACACTAAATGTTGCACAAATAATGTAAATTTCACCAAAACACACTGGTTTCACATGTGGTACAGTATTTCACACATATAGGCACGGGCTCTGGACAGTAGATGTTGCACAAATAATGTAAATTCTCCATTAATACAATCGTTTCACCTTTGGTACAGTATTTGACACAGAGAGGAAAATGCTGTGGACATTAAATGTTGCACAGATAATGTAAATTCCCCAAAATGAACTGGTTTCATCTGCATTACCATATTTGACACAGAGAGGCACATGCTATGGACACTAAATGTTGCACAAATAATGTCAATTTCCCCAAAATGCACTGTTTTCACCTGCTGTACAGTATTTGACACTGAGAGGCACATGCTGTGGACAGTAGATGTTGCACAAATAATGTAAATTCTCCATTAATACAATCGTTTCACCTTTGGAACAGTATTTGACACAGAGAGAAAAAATGCTGTGGACACTAAAAGTTGCACAAATAATGTAAATTCCCCAATAATACACTTGTTTCACCTGTGGTACAGTATTTGACACATAGAGGCACAAGCTATGGACATTAGATGTTGCACAAATATTAAACATTCCCCAAAAATACACTGGTTTAACCTATGGCAGGGGCGTAGCTATAGGGGGTGCAGAGGTAGCAGTCACTACCGGGCACAGGAGCCTGAAGGGGCCCAAAGACACTTGCGCCGCATAAGAAGACACAAAAGCACTGAGGGAAGGGGGGCCAACCTTCACTCTTGCACTAGGGCCCATGAACCTTTAGCTACGCCACTGACCTTTGGTACAGTATTTGACACAGAGAGGAAAATGCTGTGGACACTAAATGTTGCACAAATAATGTAAATTCCCCCAAAATAAACTGGTTTCACCTGCGGTATAGTATGTGACAAAGAGAGGCACATGCTGTGGACACTAAATGTTGCACAAATAATTAAATTTCACCAAAACACACTGGTTTTACCTGTGGTACAGTATTTGAAAAAGAGAGGCAAATTCTGTGGACAGTAGATGTTGCACACATATTGAAAATTCCCCAATAATACACTTGTTTCACCGTTGGTACAGTATTTGACACATAGAGGCACATGCTGTGGACACTAAATTTTGCACAAATAATGCAAATTTCCCGAAAATACACTGGTTTTACCTGTGATAATCTATTTCACGCAGAGAGGCACATGCTGTGGACAGTAGATGTTGCACAAATAATGTAAATTTCCCCAAAATACACTGGTTTCACGTGTGGTACATTATTTGACACATAGAGGTACATGCTGTGGACATAAATTTTTGCACAAATAATGTAAATTTCCCAAAACACACTGATTTTAACTGTGGTACAGTATTTGACACATAGTGGCACATACTATGGACAGTAGATGTTGCACAATTAATGAAAAATCCCCAAAAATACTCTGGTTTCACCTGTGGTACAGTATTTCACACAGAGAGGCACATGCTGTGGACAGTAGATGTTGCACAAATGATGTAAATTTCCCCAAAATACACTGGTTTCACGTGTGGTACATTATTTGACACATAGAGGTACATGCTGTGGACATAAATTTTTGCACAAATAATGTAAATTTCCCCAAAACACACTGATTTTAACTGTGGTACAGTATTTGACACATAGTGGCACATACTATGGACAGTAGATGTTGCACAATTAATGAAAATTCCCCAAAAATACTCTGGTTTCACCTGTGGTACAGTATTTCACAAAGATAGGCACCGGCTGAGGACAGTAGATTTTGCACAAATAATGTAAATTTCCCCAAAATACACTGGTTTCACCTGTGGTACAGTATTTCACAAAGATAGCCACGGGCTCTGGACAGTAGATTTTGTACACATAATGTAAATTTCCCCAAAAATATACTGGTTTCACCTGTGTTACAGTGTTTTACACATAGAGGCATATGCTGTGGACACTAAATGTTGCACAAATAATGTAAATTTCCTCAAAATACACTGGTTTCACCTGTGGTACAGTATTTCACAAAGATAGGCACGGGCTCTGGTCAGTAGATTTTGCACACATAATGTAAATTTCCCCAAAATACACTGGTTTACCTGTAGTACAGTATTTGACACAGAGAGGCACATGCTGTGGACACTAAATGTTGCACAAATGTAAATTCCGCCAAAATGAACTGGTTTTACCTTTGGTGCCCTATTTGACAGAGAGAGTCACATGCTGTTGACACTGAATATTTCACAAATAATGTAAATTTCCCCAAAATTTAACTGGTTTCACCTGTGGTACAGTATTTGACACATAGAGGCAAATGCTGTGGACACTAACTGTCACACAAATAATATAAATTCCCCAAAATACACTGGTTTCACCTGTGATAATCTTTTTCACGCAGAGAGGCACATGCTGTGGACAGTACATGTTGCACAAATAATGTAAATTTCACCAAAAATATACTGATTTGATCTGTGGTACAGTACTTGACACATAGAGGCACATGCTGTGGACATTAGATGTTGCACAATTATTGCAAATTCCTCAAAATACTGTACCACAGGTGAAACCAGTGTATTTGACAAGTAGCGGCACATACTATGGACAGTAGATGTTGCACATTTAATGAAAATTCCCAGAAAATACACTGGTTTTACCTGTGGTACCGTATTTGACACAGAGAGGCACATGCTGTGGACAATAGATGTTGCACAAATAATGTAAAATTCCCCAAAATACACTGGTTTTACCTGTGGTACAGTTTTTGAGAAAGAGAGGCAAAGACTGAGGACTGTAGATGTTACACAAATAATGTAAATTCCCCATTAATGCAATCAATTCACCTTTGGTACAGTATTAGACACAGAGAGGAACATGCTGTGGACACTAAATGTTGCACAAATAATGTAAATTCCCCAAGATGAACTCGTTTCACCTGTGGTACAGTATTTGACACAGAGAGGTACACGCTGTGGAAAGCAGATGTTGCACAAATAATGTAAATTTCCCCAAAATACGCTGGTTTCACCTGTGGTACAGTATTTGACACAGAGAGGAACATGCTGTGGACACTAAATGTTGCACAATTAATGTAAATTCCCCAAAATGAACTGGTTTCAACTGTGGTACAGTATTTGACATAGAGAGGCACACGCTGTGGACACTATATGTTGCCAAAATAATGTAACTTTCCTAAAACACATTGTGTCAATTAATGTACCATAGGCAAACCAGAGATGCACACGCTGTGGACAGTAGATGTTGCACAAATAATGTAAATTTCCCAAAATACAGTGGTATGATCTGTGGTACAGTATTTGAGAGAAGTTAAGCTGTTAGAAGAGGGTTCACACTGGTAGCAATCTCCAGTGTTCCCCTAAGCTTAAAAGATCACCAGATTTAGCGCCAACCCCAACCCCAAGTGGTTAATAGACAATTTTTAGTTATCAGCATGCATGTATCCCAGTAAAAACTTTATTTAGTCCAGCTCAACGCGTTTCGGGGTTTGATATTACCCCTTCCTCTCGAGAGGTACATAAAACACACATATAGTGGGACATATGCACATAGATACCCTTTTATAGGGGAAGGACTGGCGCCAAAAATTTAAATGGGAGGGGGCCGGATGCGGTATGCGTTCCAAGATGGAACGCAACTTGTTTCAGGTGTATGAGGAGGTTGGGCCCGCCCCTGAGGGGATATGCGCAGAACCGGAGGTATTATGCGCTTCATCCTGGGGCACAAGAATGATTGGATGCGGCATGCATTCCAAAATGGAACGCAGCTCGTTCGGGTATATAGAGAGGTTGGGCCCGCCCGGAAGGGATGTGCGTTCCACAGGGCTCCGGCACTGGTACAGTGCGCAGGCCCGGAAGTTTCATGAGTTTCAACTTAGGGCGCAAGAAAGATCAGGATAGTTAAAATGTTAATCACAGCCTGGGATAGTGACATCACTTTCTCTTCTTGATCGCAGGCATAATCATTGAAGGGGGCCAAAATAGGATCAATGTATAATAATATTAAAGAGGAAGAGTTGGCATTCACAGAGACCGGAAGTCTCATGCGTTCCAACCTGGAACTCCTATTAATAACTAAACTGCAGTTTTGTCCAAAAAGTAGTAGAAATAGTAAACGGGCATTCCAGTCCTTTCACTAAAGAAGGGAAATTAGCAGATATATTGTTATCAATAAAAAATGTTACAGAGGAAGGTAGATGGCCTCGACTTATCAATATGAATGGTAGAGGTGCAAAACTGTTGAGACTGACTCACCCAGTCAGATGGATAAGGTATAAAGTGGAGAGAATTAGCAGGCAACACTCATATTTAGGATTTAGCAGAAAACGTATTTATTAAGTTAAAATATGTTAAAATATAAGGTATAGAGAAAAGAGGTGATGTAAAGTATATTCTGGGTATACTAATAGAGAGAGGGGGTGGTTGATTCTTCAAGGTGATTGGTAGTATTTGTGTTAAGTCTGGTACCAGGCTGGTGTCTAGTAGAGTAGAGGTGCTACACAAAGTGAGTTGGATGAAAAAGTGGTTTGTTTAAAACAAGATAGTGGTGATCTCTAAAGGAGGTGGGGGGCCTGGTGGTTTAGGTGTAGATAATAAAGATAGCCAAAAAAGGTAAAAGGTAGCTAGAAAAGGGGTAAACAAATTGTTAAAAAATATGGTAAAAAATAAGTAGGTAAAGTCTCCAATAATATAGTAACAGTCCTCTTTAGCGGATAAAAAGTATCTTCTTTATGCTATGTAGCTGCTTGTGTAGGGAAATAGGCAGTCTATATAGAAGATACTACTTGTTGGGATGGAGAGACGGTGTCCTGGCCTGAGTGCGGCGTCCCACACTGTCTTCGGCTCAGGATTCAGTTACCCGTCTGCTGAGGTTGTCCTATAGTGGGCTGTGTACTCCTTGCGGCAGGGGCGAGCTAGGTTTTCCTTACGGCGGGAGTAAGCTGTGTTCTCCCTGTGGCAGGTGCGATCTGTATTCTCCTTGTGGCCGGAGCTGGTGAATCTTGGCGTCCTCATGGTTGCCGCGCGCGGCCCGCTCTTTTGTTGTTGTGCTCTGTTAACGTCAGCGGGTCACGTGGTTAAGGTTTCGCCGGCTGCCTCGATGGAGTGTGCTTTTTCTCTATTGCGGGAGCGCTCCACTTAGAGATGTATAACAGATATATTAGTAGGTCCCACTGTTGTACTGATTAGAAATCCTCCGTGCTCAAACGCGTTTCGGGACCTTGTCCCTTCATCAGTGAACGGAGGATGGGTGTGAAAGGCATTTCATTTAAAGTGTAGTGGTGACAGATGATTGGTCATATAATTGAGTATGTAAATTAGATAGTGATGCTCAGTTTGTTGTGTGGGCTGGGTTAGACCCTTTGTGATAATGAGTACTTTAGTTTTCCACTGGTCCCTGATGAGTGAGACTTAGTGGATGTAGAGATCTTTATTTTGATTCGATCTATTGGAGAATTTGAGAGTTTGCAAGGTATATAAGAGGTATAGGGCTTTGCATAGAGGAGAGTATGGAGGGACAATGGGTAGTTCCAATCTTTATCAGTGGTTCCTCTATTATTCCACTAGTAAAAGGTTCAAGTAGTTTGTTTGAACCTTATTTTAGTGGAGAGGAATATATCTGATAGTAAGGAGTTGTATGGAAAGAGAGAAGAGAGAGAAATAGACTCCCCAATGATTCCATTGATCCGTAATACAGAAGATCCAATGGGGATGGGGGTCTCAACACTCCTTAATCTAATATATGATCTTGGTTGGTTTTGAGGGGAAAATCAGTTTAGGCAGAAGAAGAGAGTATGGAGAGTATATATGGAGTTAAGGATGCATAGTTCTTATCCTTATTGGTGGTTCCTCTATTATTCCCATAGTAAGAGGTAGTTTGTTAGACCACATTTTAGAGGAGAGGGATATATATGGTATGTGAAGAGTTGTGTAGAAAGGAAAGGATTCTCCAATTATTATATTGATCTGTAGTACAGAAGATCCAATGTAATAGTCTTTATCAGTGGTTCCTATATTATTCCACTGGTAAAAGGTTCAGATGGTTTATTGGACCTCTGTTTAGGGAAGAGGAGTATATCTGATATGTGGGGAGTTGTGTGGAGAGTGGGTGTGGTATCTACTTCGCCACTCCCTGTAATGATCATATTGCAGCATTTACATTTCTTGGTTCCACACCTGAAGGAACCAACAGCCTTCTTTTGTGTTAACTTAGTGGTTGGTTTAATTGTCTCTAATTGGGGGCATGAAGGGGCTAATATGTTTTTAAGCGTTTTTGCCCTACGATATGTCAGGGTGGGTCATCTCGGTAGTTCTTGTCCCAATACTGGGTCTTTCAAAAGTAAGGGCCAGTGTTTTTCAAGGATTTGTCTAATAAGGTTGTGTTTTTTATTGTACCTAGTAATAAGCCCCGGTCTAAATGTACTACCACTGTTTTTAGCTGTTTTAGGTTTTTCTAAACTTTCTTTTTTACTTAGATTCGACGCCCTCTTCATAGAATCTTTTAACAATTGTGTGAGATAGCCCTTTTCTTTAAAACGTGTGTTCCGAACAAGAGGCAAACAGACATCAATCCTAGAAAAAAGAAAGACTCCACAAGATAGCTTACATAATAACCCCACACAAAAGGTTACACACCCAAATGACTCAAATATTAATAGATTCAGAAATTTCTGTTTACTCTACACCTCTACCGGTTAATCACAAAAAAGAAACAAAAAAATTAGCAAAAAGAACAAACGGCGAAACAAATATATTTGGGTAAACCCTCTCCCCAACGAGCGGGGCCGGCGGAACAGGGAACTCACCATTGGAATATACTACACACTCTGTGTCAAGCAATAGTTCAGACCTTTTTTTAGACCTGCCCCCAACCTAACCGAAAGCCCCCTGATAGAACAAATAGCAATGTTCAACCGGGGGGGACAATGGGGGCCTTCTCCACTCCATCCATCTCCCCTATCCGTCCTCCCATACCCACCTCTCCGAGACAACTCTCTCCAGATAGAAACTCCTTCAAAAGTAGTACCCTTCGCAATAAAAGGTTCACATACGACAACCCCGAAACTCCTACAACCCTTGAAAATAACCAGCTTTTACAGTCCGATAACCAACACAAGAAAAAGACCAAAAACCGTAGACGGGGATGTAGAGGAGGCAAAAGAAGAAGAAACAACAAACAAGAGACACAAACCCCTTAGATTTACCCACAGATGCCAATACATTGAAACAGAGGGGTATCTTCAACCTATCAGATTACATTTTAAAAGAGAAAGAAATAGAGCTATTAAGTAGGGGCCTATCGTTTTGTCCTTCCAGTGATCCAAATCTGTTCGAACTCTTTGTCGATTTGAATTTTTTTATGAGGAGATTAACATTACAACGCCAGTTCATAATAAAGGAGGGCCCCACAAACCATTCAACATAGCCAACAGAGAAAGAACCAACAAATCCAAAACCATTAGGTGTTCCTGAAACAGAAATTAAAAATTACCAAATAAAAACGATAAAGCCGCTTAAAAATAATAATAAGTCGTCCTTTTATCCAATTGAGAGTCGAGGACCACACATTGAGAGTTTTTAAAACATTGTAATAGAAGAAATGAAAGAAGCTCTGACTGTAGATAAAAATGCAACAAAGAACAAAAAGGGACCCAAAGACGGTAATAAAACTAAAAGCAAAAATATAACGAAAAATCAGGAGTGCCAGAATCTGAACTCAGTCCTAAGGAGAACTATGAAAGAACTTAAACAAAACAAAGACATAATCATAAAAGGTGCAGTCAAAGATGGGGGAATAGTGGTCATGAATAAAGAATACTACCACACAGAGGCCCTCAGAATCCTATCGGATAAAGATTATTATAAACCACTTATAAGTGACCCTACTAAAATCTTCATGACTTAATTGATTTCGGCCACCAGATGGGGACCCTTGATAAAAAGAAAAACTATCTAAAAACCATACATCCCTCCCTGGTGCGGTTCTACTTCCTCCCGAAGATTCATAAATCTCTAACTAACCCGCCAGGGCGTCCGATTATATCCGGGATAGGCTCCTTACTGCCAATTTATCAGAATACGTGGATGGAATTCTCCAAAGATATGTGACAGAACTACCATCTTACCTAAGAGATTCCGCCCATCTGATTACACTTCTTAATGAAATAATCTGGGATGAAAATTCTATTTGGGCCACCCTTGATGTCGCCTCATTATATAGCAACATACCCTATGAACTAGGATTACTTGCCATAAAAGAAACCCCAAAAAGACAATACAATGCCCACAACCCAAAAAGAATTTGTAACTAGGTCTATAGAATTTATTTTACAACATAATTATTTCTTGTTTAATAACCAATTCTTTATATAAACAAAGGGAACGGCAATGGGCACCAAATTTGTGCCATCATACACCAATATTTTTATGGGCCATTTTGAAGAAAAGAGAGGTCTTTTAAGCCACCCGAAAGTAGCCTTTTTCAAAAGGTACATAGATGACATTATTTTGATATGGAAGGGGGACCAACAGGAACTGGAAACTTTTGTGAGGGAACTGAATACAAATGATTGGAATCTGAAATTTACCTACAAAGCCAACTCAAAAACAGCTATATTCCTAGATCTACAAATAGAGAATAAAGACAACCAGATATCTACTTGCACTCACTTTAAAAGTGTAGATGCAAATAGTTTTTTAGACTTCAGGAGTAGCCATCACCAAAAATGGAAGTCAAATATACCTTCCTTTCAAATGAAACGCATTAGGCGAAACTGTACAGACGATAGAAAAATGAGAGAACAGTTAAATGTTCTGAACACACGTTTTAAAGAAAAGGGCTATCCCACACAACTGTTAAAAGATTCTATGAAGAGGGCGTCAAATCTAAGTCAAAAAGGAAGTTTAGAAAAACCCAAAACAACTAAAAAGAGTGGTAGTACATTTAGACCGGGGCTTATTTCTAGGTACAATAAAAAACACAACCTTATTAGACAAATCCTTGAAAAACACTGGCCCTTACTTTCGAAAGACCCAGTGTTGGGACAAGAACTACCGAGATGACCCACCCTAACATATCGTAGGGCAAAAACGCTTAAAAACATATTAGCCCCTTCATGCCCCCAATTAGAGACAACTAAACCAACCACTAAGTTAACACAATAGAAGGCTGTTGGTTTCTTCAGGTATAGAACCAAGAAATGTAAATGCTGCAATATGATCATTACAGGGAGTGGCGAAGTAGATATACCACACCCAAGAAGAAAAATCCTTTTTAAACACCACATGACCTGTAACAGTACAAATATTATTTATCTTTTACAATGTCCATGTACGTTTTTCTATGTTGGCCGTACCACCCAGACACTTCGTGAACGGATGAACCAACATACATCTAACATTACTAGACAGGTCGCCACCCAAAGTGTGTCACGCCATTTTGCAGCCGTACATCAGGGAGACCCAAAAGGACTAACAGTTATTCCACTGGAATCCATACAAACCTCCTTCCAGCAATTATGCAAAAAAGAGATGTTCTGGATTTTCGAAATGAATATCCTAACACCCCATAGTTTAAATGAGGTAATGGAACACATGAATTATTGACCTCCCAATACCTCCTGAAGCGGCTACACGTACCACCGAAAATCTCTTGAATTCACGCCCCGTTTTTTATATTACAGTATTTATTAGTGACAGTTTTCAGCCTTTGACAATTATATTAGTGACATTTTTTTGCTTTTGTTTATTTTTTGCCTGTGACAATTGTATTTGTTTCTTTTAACCGTATAGACCCTTATACTCTCAGATTTGGCATATACCCCCACTTACGTATATGAGTTTATTTATTTTATTTCTTGAATTCTCTACTTATTTATCAATTTATATATTTGAGTCTTCTCCATTTTTTACTATTAAATCCCTTTATTTATTTTATATATATTATATATCCTTTATTGATATATCAGTCATAAAATATCTATATTTATATAATTTTATATTGATAACATTTTTATTGATAACAATATATCTGCTAATTTCCCTTCTTTAGTGAAAGGACTGGAATACCCGCTTACTATTTCTACAACTTTTTCGACAAAACTGCAGTTTAGTTATTAATAGGAGTGCCGATACGATGAAGGAACTGTAACATGGATGTGCTGCTCCAGGTTCGGAACGCATGAGACTTCCGGTCTCTGTGAATGCCAACCCTTCCTCTTTAATATTATTATACATTGATCCTATTTTGGCCCCCCTTCTATGATTATGCCTGTGATCAAGAAGATAAAGTGATGTCACTATCCTAGGCCGTGATTAACATTTTAACTATCCCGATCTTTCTTGCGCCCCAAGTTGGAGCGCATGATACTTCTGGGCCTGCGCACTGTACCAGTGCCTGGAGCCCTGTGGAACGCACATCCCTTCCGGGACGGGCCCAACCTCTCCATATACCCAGAACGAGCTGCGCTCCATTTTGGAACGTATGCCGAATCCGATCATTCTTGCGCCCCAGGATGAAGTGCATAATACCTCTGGTCCTGCGCATATCCCCTCCGGGGGCAGGCCCAACCTCCTCATACATCCGGAACAAGTTGCGTTCCATCTTGGAACGCATACCGCATCCGGCCCCCCCTCCCATTTAAATTTTTGGTGCCAGTCCTTCCCCTACAAAAGGGTATTTATGTGCATCTGTCCCACTATGTGTGTGTTTTATGTACTGCTCGAGAGGAAGGGGTAATATCAAACCCCGAAACGTGTTGAGCTGGACTAAATAAAGGAATTTGAACAGAAGCCGAAATCTGGGCTGCCCTCATTTCCAACGACTCTACAAGCGACTCTGGCGAGGGGGGTCAGTCTGGTTTGGTGTCTTGAGTTTATCCAAACCACTCCCCCCTGTGAAGTGAGTAAAACCCCCATTAGCTTTTATTCTACTGAAATATGGTCTTCCAATGGTAATATCAAATACACTTGCGCTGCCGTTTATGTGTGTGATCCCAATTAGAGTTGAGCGAACACCTGGATGTTCGGGTTCGAGAGGTTCGGCCGAACTTCCGGAAAATGTCCGGGTTCGTGATCCAAACTCAACCCGAACTTCATCCCGAACCCGAACCCCATAGAAGTCAATGGGGACCCGAACTTTTAGGCACTAAAAGGCTGTAAAATAGTCCAGGAATGGCTAGAGGGCTGCCAACGGCAGCAAAATGTAGGTAAATCCCTGCAAACAAATGTGGATAGGGAAATGATGACTTAACATAAAATAAATCAAAATTAACCAATATTAATTGGAGTTAGGTCCCATAGCACAGAATCACTCCACCAATGGAGAAGGTCGCTACTATTATTTCGACCCCAGCATCCAGACAAAGGAGAGAGGTCCCACAGCAGAGAATCTGGCATCATATCAACCACCACAGGAGAAGGCCACTTTCAGTGACTTAGGCCTTAGCACCCAGACAGAGGAGACATGTCAGATAGCACAAGCATTACATTTATACCATCCAGCACAGGAGAAGGCCACTTTAGTTACTTTGACCCCTGCACCCAGAAAGAGGAGAGAGGTCCTCACAGCACATATTCAGGCATTCATATCACCCACCACAGGAGTAGGCCACCATTTAGTTAATTTGACCCCTGCACCCATGTCAGATGGCACAAGCATCAGTTTTACATCACCCAGCACAAGAGAAGGCCACTTTTAGAGACTTTGACCCTGCACCCAGACGGAGGAGAGAGGTTTTCACAGCAGAGAATCAGGCATTTAGATCACCCACCACAGGAGTAGGCCATCATTTAATGGGACCCCGGCAACCATGTCAGATGGCACAAGCATCAGTTTTACATCACCCAGCACAAGAGAAGGCCACTTTTAGAGACTTTGACCCCTGCACCCAGACGGAGGAGAGAGGTTTTCACAGCAGAGAATCAGGCATTTAGATCACCCACCACAGGAGTAGGCCATCATTTAATGGGACCCCGGCAACCATGTCAGATGGCACAAGCATCAGTTTTACATCACCCAGCACAAGAGAAGGCCACTTTTAGAGACTTTGACCCCTGCACCCAGACGGAGGAGAGAGGTTTTCACAGCAGAGAATCAGGCATTTAGATCACCCACCACAGGAGTAGGCCATCATTTAATGGGACCCCGGCAACCATGTCAGATGGCACAAGCATCAGTTTTACATCACCCAGCACAAGAGAAGGCCACTTTGAGAGACTTTGACCCTGCACCCAGACGGAGAGAGAGGTTTCACAGCAGAGAATCAGGCATTTAGATCACCCACCACAGGAGTAGGCCATCATTTAATGGGACCCCGGCAACCATGTCAGATGGCACAAGCATCAGTTTTACATCACCCAGCACAGGAGAAGGCCACTTTTAGAGACTTTGACCCCTGCACCCAGACGGAGGATAGAGGTTTCACAGTAGAGAATCAGGCATTTAGATCACCCACCACAGGAGTAGGCCATCATTTAATGGGACCCCGGCAACCATGTCAGATGGTACAAGCATCAGTTTTACATCACCCAGCACAAGAGAAGGCCACTTTTAGAGACTTTGACCCCTGCACCCAGACGGAGGAGAGAGGTTTTCACAGCAGAGAATCAGGCATTTAGATCACCCACCACAGGAGTAGGCCACCATTTAATGGGACCCCGGCAACTATGTCAGATGGCACAAGCATCAGTTTTACATCACCCAGCACAAGAGAAGGCCACTTTTAGAGACTTTGACCCCTGCACCCAGACGGAGGAGAGAGGTTTTCACAGCAGAGAATAAGGCATTTAGATCACCCACCACAGGAGTAGGCCATCATTTAATGGGACCCCGGCAACCATGTCAGATGGCACAAGTATAACATTTATATCACCCAGCACAGGAGAAGGCGACTTTAAGAGACTTTGACCCCTGCACCCAGACGGAGGAGAGAGGTTTCACAGCAGAGAATCAGGCATTTAGATCACCCACCACAGGAGTAGGCCATCATTTAATGGGACCCCGGCAACCATGTCAGATGGCACAAGCATCAGTTTTACATCACCCAGCACAGAAGAAGGCGACTTTGCGAGACTTTGACCCCTGCACCCAGACGGAGGAAAGAGGTTTCACAGCAGAGATTCAGGCATTTAGATCACCCACCACAGGAGTAGGCCATCATTTAATGGGACCCCGGCAACCATGTCAGATGGTACAAGTATAACATTTATATCACCCAGCACAGGAGAAGGCGACTTTGAGAGACTTTGACCCCTGCACCCAGACGGAGGAGAGAGGTTTCACAGCAGAGATTCAGGCATTTAGATCACCCACCACAGGAGTAGGCCATCATTTAATGGGACCCCGGCAACCATGTCAGATGGCACAAGTATAACATTTATATCACCCAGCACTGGAGAAGGCTACTTTGAGAGACTTTGACCCCTGCACCCAGACGGAGGAGAGAGGTTTCACAGCAGAGAATCAGGCATTTAGATCACCCACCACAGGAGTAGGCCATCATTTAATGGGACCCCGGCAACCATGTCAGATGGCACAAGTATAACATTTATATCACCCAGCACAGGAGATGGCGACTTTGAGAGACTTTGACCCCTGCACCCAGACGGAGGAGAGAGGTTTCACAACAGAGAATCAGGCATTTAGATCACCCACCACAGGAGTATGCCATCATTTAATGGGACCCCGGCAACCATGTCAGATGGCACAAGCATCAGTTTTACATCACCCAGCACAAGAGAAGGCCACTTTTAGAGACTCTGACCCCTGCACCCAGACGGAGGAGAGAGGTTTTCACAGCACATATTAAGGCCTCATATCACCCACCACAGGAGTAGACCACCATTTAGTTAATTTGACCCCTGCACCCATGTCAGATGGCACAAGCATCAGTTTTACATCACCCAGCACAAGAGAAGGCCACTTTTAGAGACTTTGACCCCTGCAGCCACACGGAGGAGAGAGGTCCCACAGCAGAGATTCAGGCATTTATATCAGCCAGCACAGGAGAAGGCCGCTCTCAGTGACTTAGGCCTTAGCACCGACACAGAGGAGACAGGTCAGATAGCACAAGCATCAGTTTTACATCAACCACCACAGGAGAAGGGCACTTTTAGAGACCTTGACCCCTGCAGCCACACTGAGGAGAGAGGTCCCACAGCAGAGAATCAGGCATCATGTCAACACCACAGGAGTAGGCCACCTTTTGTTTCTTTGACCCCTGCACCCAGAAAGAGGAGAGAGGTCCCACAGCAGAGATCAGGCATTTCGATCACCCACCACAGGAGAAGGCCGCTTTCAGTGACTTTGGCCCCCTGCACCCACACAAAGGAGACATGTCAGACAGCACAAGTATAACATTCATATCACCCAGCACAGGAGAAGGACACTTTCATGTACTTTGGCCCCGGCACCTAGACAGAGGGAAGGTTCATTCAACTCTGGGTTGCACCCCAAGATCCTACTTAATTTCAAAAATTGATTTTTCAATGAAGAAGTGGCCAGGAGTACAAGACAACATGGTTTAAGGCAGTTATAAAGGACTACTCTGCACAAGGGAGGGTCAGGTCTTGTGGGATCCATGCCTGGTTCATTTTTATAAACGTCAAAATGTCCACGTTGGCTGCGGACAGGCGGCTGCGTTTGTCAGTAATGACGCCCCCTGCCGTGCTGAATACACGTTCAGATAAAACGCTGGCCGCCGGGCAGGACAGCACCTCCAAGGCATAACATGCTAATTCTGGCCACGTGGACAATTTGGAAACCCAGAAGTTGAATGGGGCCGAACCATCCGTCAGTACGTGGAGTTGTGTGCAGACGTACTGTTCAACCATGTTAGTGAAATGTTGCCTCCTGCTAACTCGTTCCGTATCAGGTGGTGGGGCAGTTAGCTGTGGCATGGAGACAAAACTTTTTCACATTTCTGCCATGCTAACCCTGCCCTCAGAGGAGCTGGCCGTGACACTGCTGCGTGGGCGACCTCTAGCTCCTCCTCTGCCTTGGCCTTCCACCTGTTCCCCTGTGACAGTTGGGAATGCTCTCAGGAGCGCGTCTACCAGCGTGCGCTTGTACTCGCGCATCTTCCTATCACGCTCCAGTGCAGGAAGTAAAGTGGGCACATTGTCTTTGTACCGTGGATCCAGCAGGGTGGCCACCCAGTAGTCAGCACACGTTAAAATGTGAGCAACTCTGCTGTCGTTGCGCAGGCACTGCAGCATGTAATCGCTCATGTGTGCCAGGCTCCCCAGAGGTAAGGACAAGCTGTCATCATCCTCTGTATCCCCCCAGCCACGCACCAGGGATGTGCCTGCGCTGTGCTGGGTGCCACCCCGCTGTGAACCTGCTTCATCCTCATCCTCCTCCACCTCCTCCTCATCCTCCTCGTCCTCCATTAGTGGTCCCTGGCTGGCCACATTTGTACCTGCCCTCTGCTGTTGCAAAAAACCTCCCTCTGAGCCACTTCTAACAGACTGGCCTGAAAGTGCTAAAAACGACCTGTCATCCTCCTCCTCCTGGCCCTGGCCCACCTCCTCTTCCATCATCGCCCTAAGCGTTTTCTCTAGGAGACATAGAATTGGTATCGTCACGCTGATAACAGTGGCATCGCCACTGGCCATGTTGGTGGCGTACTCTAAACAGCGCAACAGGGCACACAGGTCTCGCATGGAGGCCCAATCATTGGTGGTGAAGTGGTGCTGTTCCGCAGTGTGACTGACCCGTGCGTGCTGCAGCTGAAACTCCACTATGGCCTGCTGCTGCTCGCACAGTCTCTCCAGCATGTGCAAGGTGGAGTTCCACCGGGTGGGCACGTCGCATATTAGGCGGTGAGCGAGAAGGCCGAAGTTCCGCTGTAGCGCTGACAGGCGAGCAGCGTCAGGATGTGAACGCCGGAAGCACGCACAGACGGCCCGCACTTTATGCAGCAGCTCTGACATGTCTGGGTAGTTGTGAATGAACTTTTGCACCACCAAATTCAGCACATGCGCCAGGCAAGGGATGTGCGTCAAACCGGCTAGTCCCAGAGCTGCCACAAGATTTCGCCCATTATCGCACACCACCAGGCCGGGCTTGAGGCCCACCGGCAGCAACCACTGGTCGGTCTGTTGTTCAATACCCCGCCACAACTCCTGCGCTGTGTGGGGCCTGTCCCCCAAACATATGAGTTTCAGAATGGCCTGCTGACGTTTACCCCGGGCTGTGCTGAAGTTGGTGGTGAAGGTGTGTGGCTGACTGGATGAGCTGGTGGAAGCAGAGGAGGAGGAGGAAGCCGAGTAGGAGGAGGAGGCTACAGGAGGCAAAGAATGATGCCCTGTGATCCTTGGCGGCGGAAGGACGTGCGCCAAGGAACTCTCCGCCTGCGGCCCAGCCGCCACTACATTTACCCAGTGTGCAGTTAGGGAGATATAGCGTCCCTGGCCGTGCTTACTGGTCCACGTATCTGTGGTTAGGTGGACCTTGCCACAAATGGCGTTGCGAAGTGCACACTTGATTTTATCGGACACTTGCATGTGCAGGGAAGGCACGGCTGTCTTAGAGAAGTAGTGGCGGCTGGGAACCACATACTGGGGGACAGCCATGGCCATCAGCTGTTTGAAGCTGTGTGTGTCCACCAGCCGGAATGACAGCATTTCAAAGGCCAGTAGTTTAGAAATGCTGGCATTCAGGCCAAGGGCTCGAGGATGACTAGGTGGGAATTTGTGCTTCTTCTCAAAGGTTTGAGAGATGGAGAGCTGAACGTTGCTGTGTGAAATAGTGGAGACGCTAGGTGACGGTGGTGGTGGTGGTGTCGGTGGCACATCATCTGTTTGCTGCTCGGCAGGTGGCAACATTCCTCTTGAGGCGGAAGCCGAGGCAGCAGCGGTAGAGGGAGCAGGGGGAGCCTGAGCGGGTTCCTTGTTTTTAAGGTGTATACTCCACTGCAGTTCATGCTTTGCATGTAGATGCCTGATCATGCAGGTGGTGCTCAGGTTAAGAACGTTAATGCCTCGCCTCAGGGTCTGATGGCACAGCGTGCAAACCACTCTGGTCTTGTCGTCAGCACATTGTTTGAAGAAGTGCCATGCCAGGGAACTCCTTGAAGATGCCTATGGGGTGCTGGGTCCCTGTTGGCGCTGGCCAATAGCAGGCGAACTCTCTGGACTGCTTTTGCCCCCTGCTCCCTCTTTGGCTTCGCTGTTGTCTCAGTCTCACCACTGCCTCTTCCTCTGAACTATTTAAGTCAGCGGCACGACCTTCAGTCCATGTGGGGTCTAAGACCTCATCGTCCTCTGCATCGTCTTCCACCCAGTCTTCCTCCCTGACCTCCTCCTGTTCGGTCTGCACACTGCAATAAGACGCGGCAGTGGGCACCAGTGTTTCGTCATCATCAGAGACTCGGTCACTCTGCTGTGGTGGTATTCCCATGTCCTCATCATCTGGATACATAAGTGGTTGTGCGTCAGTGCATGGAATGTCTTCCACCGCTGGGGAAGGGCTAGGTGGACGCCCCTGGAAAACCGTGGGAGCAGAGTCTTCAAACAGAATAAGAGACTGCTGCATAACTTGAGGCTCAGCCAGAGTTCCTGATATGCATGGGGGTGATGTGACAGACTGATGGGCTTGGTTTTCAGGTGCCACCTGTGCGCTTTCCGCAGAAGACTGGGCGGAAGACAATGTGGTGAACGTGCTAGAAGCACTGTCGGCCACCCAATCGACTAATGCCTGTACCTGCTCAGGCCTTACCATCCTCATAACGGCATTGGGCCCCACCAAATATCGCTGTAAATTCTGCCGGCTACTTGAGGGAGTTGGTTCACTACTTTGTGCGCCTGAGGCCGAACGGCCACGTCCTCTGCCAGCAACAGAGGCTCCATGGACACCACCACGACCGCGTCCTCGTCTCTTAATAGAATGTTTCCTCATTGTTGCGATTCAACTCGCACCACAATAAAATATATTATTTTTTAGCCCCAAAATTCCCACACTGGAAGATATAATTCCTTTTTCCAGTATTAATTACAAGAAAACTGCTGCAAATTGGACACCAGAATTTTTAATATGCTAGTTTTGGTACATAGATTCCCACACGGGGAGATATAATTTACAGGAGAAAAACCGTGAGGCCTACTGTTTCTGGTGTAACTAACACCAGATTGATTAAATTGGCCTTTTTTTCACCAAAATTACAACACTGGACAATGTAATGCCTTTTTCCGGTATTAATTACTTTTTACAGGAGTAAAAATGTGAGGCCAACTGTTTCTGGTGTACCTAACACCAGATTGATTAAATTGGCCTTTTTTTCACCAAAATTACAACACTGGACAATGTAATGCCTTTTTCAGGTATTAATTACAAGAAGACTGCTGCTAATTGGACACCAGAATTTTTAAAATGCTAGTTTGTGTACATAAATTCCCACACTGGAAGATATAATTCCTTTTTCCGGTATTAATTACAAGAAAACTGCTGCAAATTGGACACCAGAATTTTTAAAATGCTAGTTTTGGTACATAGATTCCCACACGGGGAGATATAATTCCTTTTTACAGGAGTAAAAATGTGCGGCCTACTGTTTCTGGTGCAACTAACACCAGATTGATTAAATTGGCCTTTTTTTCACCAAAATTACAACACTGGACAATGTAATGCCTTTTTCCGGTATTAATTCCTTTTACAGGAGTAAAAACGTGAGGCCTACTGTTTCTGGTGTACCTAACACCAGATTGATTAAATTGGCCTTTTTTCACCAAAATTACAACACTGGACAATGTAATGCCTTTTTCAGGTATTAATTACAAGAAGACTGCTGCTAATTGGACACCAGAATTTTTAAAATGCTAGTTTGTGTACATAAATTCCCACACTGGAAGATATAATTCCTTTTCCAGTATTAATTACAAGAAAACTGCTGCAAATTGGACACCAGAATTTTTAAAATGCTAGTTTTGGTACATAGATTCCCACACGGGGAGATATAATTCCTTTTTACAGGAGTAAAAACGTGCGGCCTACTGTTTCTGGTCTAACTAACACCAGATTGATTAAATTGGCCTTTTTTTCACCAAAATTACAACACTGGACAATGTAATGCCTTTTTCAGGTATTAATTACTTTTTACAGGAGTAAAAACGTGAGGCCTACTGTTTCTGGTGTAACTAACACCAGATTGATTAAATTGGCCTTTTTTTCACCAAAATTACAACACTGGACGATATAATGCTTTTTTGCGGTATTAATTACAAGAGGACTGCTGGTATTTCAGAACACCGGAATTTTTAAAATGCTAGTTTTGCTAGATAAATTTCCCACACTGGGAGAAATATTGCCTAAGCCTTTTTACAGTATTAATTACAACAGGAGTGCTTCTTCTGGTCTAACACCAGAATAATTTTATTATTACGGTGAAAGCTTTTTTTAATTTATATTTCTGGCACATAAAAAAAAAAATATATTTCTGGCTGACAGTATTGGACTTGGCTGTAGTGGCACTGGCTAGCCTAGCTGGAACAAAACATTCATGGGATTTGCTATCCAAGTGGGTTACTTTCAGTTTCACCACTGATATATTAAATATCTTTGCAGTTAGTATGGGTGACACAAGCACAGCCAAACCCCTGATGTAGTATATCTATGAAAAAATCGACTATTACATGAGATTAATGGACGTTGTGGCAGCTTTTGCTGTAGCACCACAAGTCCCAAAATGGCCGCCGCATATCAGCCCAGTAACATGTGCCAGAAAACGGTCTGCCCAGCCAGAAAAAAATTTTACTTTGACTGAGCAGCTGAATCGCTGTTGTTCTGATTCACAGGTGTAGATTTTTCACTTCTTTGGAGCTTTGGTTTAGACTCTGTGGCAGCTTGTGCTGGCGAACCACAAGTCCCAAAATGGCCACCGCCGGTCAGCCCAGTTACATGTGCCAGTAAAAATCGCTCTGGCCAGTCTCAACAAAATAGTGACTTTCAGTGAACAGCTCAGCTGAGTTGTTCTGATGCACAGGTGTAGAAAGGTAGATCATTCACTTCTTTATCCCTGCCTATCTCGCCCTCACAGAAGCTGCGTCCTCTCCCTACACTAATCAGAGCAGTGTGACGTGCGGCGCTACGTGACTCCAGCTTAAATAGAGGCTGGGTCACATGCTGCACTTGGCCAATCACAGCCATGCCATTAGTAGGCATGGCTGTGATGGGCTCTTAGGGCAAGAAGTAAAACGCTAGCTGATTGGCTGCTGTGCAGCCCTTTAGAAAGCGGGAAGTAATCGACGAACACCGGATCCGAACCCGAACTTTTTTGAAAATGTCCGGGCTCGGGTCCGTGTCACGGACACCCCAAAATTCGATTCTCGAACTGTTCGCTCAACACTAATTATAGGTCATCATCTGTCACATATAATAATTAGTACATATGGAGGTATATTTCTCTCTAGAGATAAGACGCGACTGGAAGTGACGTCCCAACACGGCTATTTAAACCCGGCATTTGGCGGAGAACAACAATCCACCAGGATTCTCCCAAACACGATTTACAAAGGTAAATATACTGGACTCTGTTAGCCATTCCGCTACAATACTTGTACCTATATTCACTCCATGGACACACTGGACGTCTTGTTACTCTGTAGGGACTTGTATGATCTTTGCTTATATTAGCCTGTGTCTGATCTCTAGAGAGAAATATACCTCCATATGTACTAATTATTATATGTGACAGATGATGACCTATAATGATCCCTGCTCGCTATACTTTTTACAGACCGAGTACATTATAGTATAAATCAACAATATATGTTTTTCAATTTTGTTATTGTATTTTAATCCTGATTGCCGCAGATGGCAGCTTATGCCTGATATTTTTTGTTTGATTCTTATATAATATAGACTGAATTTTTTACTTTATATCTAATTTTGTAGGCCCTGAGAAAGGTCCGGAGTAGGACCGAAACGTAGGCCATATGTCTGATATACCTTTGTGGTGGCAATTTTGGAAATATTGCTCAATAAAAATATAAATACATTGAGAGATTCTGTGGAGTACCGTGTTATAATTCAGTACATCTATACACATGATATCTACCCCAGCACACTCACCTCTACTATATCTCTAAATATATGACAGCTTCTCCAGCACACTCAGCTCTGCTATATATATATGACTGTTGCCCCAGCACACTAAGCTCTACTACATCCATACACATGACAGCTGCTCCATCACTCTCAGCTTTCCTAAATCTATAAAGATGACAGCTGCCCCAGATCACTCAGCTCTGCTACATCAATACAAATGATGGCTGCCCCAGCACACTCAGGCCTGCTATATCTCTATATATTACAGCTGCCCAAGCACACTCAGCTCTGATAAATCTATACATATTACATCTGCTCCAGCACACTCACCTCTGCTATATCTCTATATATATGACAGCTGCCCTAGCACACTCAACCTTGCTATATATTTATATATGACAGCTTACCCAGCACAATCAGCTCTGCTACAACCATACACATTACAGCTGCCCCAGCACATTCAGCTCTTCTACATTTATACATATGACAGCTGACCCAGCACTCTCAGCTCTTCTACATCCATACACATGACAGCTGCCCCAGCACACTCAGCTCTGCTATATCTCTGTATATGATAGCTGCCCAAGCACACTCAGCTCTACTATATTTTTATATATGACAGCTACCCCAGGACACTTAGCACTGCTGAATCAATACACATAACAGCTGCCCCTGCACACTCCGTTCTACTATATCTCTATATATATGACATCTGCCCCAACACACTCAGCTTTGGTATATCTCTATAAATGACAGTTGCTCCAGCACACTCAGCTTTGCTATATCTCTATATTTGATAGCTGCCCAGCACACTCAGCTCAGCTAAATCTATACATATGGCAGTTTCCCCAGCTCACTCAGCTCTGCTCTTTCTGTATATATGACAGCTGCCACAGCACACTCACCCCTGCTACATCCATACACATGACATCTGCCCCAGCTCACTCAGCTCTGCTATATCTCTATATATGACAGTTGCCCCAGCACACTCAGCTCTGCTACATGGATACACAAGACAGCTGCTCTAGCACTCTCAGCTTTTCTAAATCTATAAAGATGACAGCTGCCCCAGCTCACTCAGCTCTGCTACATCTATACAAATGATGGCTGCCCCAGCACACTCAGGCCTGCTATATCTCTATATATGACAGCTGCCCCAGCACACTCAGCTCTGAAAAATCTATACACATGACATCTGCTCCAGCACACTCACCTCTGCTATATCTCTATATATATGACAGCTGCCCTAGCACACTCAACCTTGCTATATCTTTATATAAGACAGCTGACCCAGCACAATCAGCCCTGCTTCAACCATACACATTACAGCTGCCCAAGCACAATCAGCTCTTCTAAATCCATACACATGACAGCTGCCCCAGCACACTCGGCTCTGCTATATCTCTGTATATGACAGCTTCCCAAGCGCATCAGCACTACTACATTTTTATATATGACAGCTGCCCCAGCACACTTAGCACTGCTGCATCAATACACATAACAGTTCCCCCTGCTCACTCAGCTCTACTATATCTCTATATGTATGACATCGGCCCCAGCACACTCAGCTCTGCTATATCTCTATATATGACATCTGCCCCAGCACACTCAGCTTTGAGATATCTCTATATTTGATAGCTGCTCCAGCACACTCAGCTCTGCTAAATCTATACATATGACAGTTGCCCCAGCTCACTCAGCTCTGCTCTTTCTGTATATATGACAGCTGCCACAGCTCACTCAGCTCTGCTACATCCATACACAAGACAGCTGCACCAGCACACTTAGCTCAGTATATCTCTATATATGACAGCTTCCCCAGCACACTCATCCTGCTATATCTCTATATATTAACTTGAAGATTGCTTGCACTCCTCCATGTTAGTGGTGCTCAGTGAACTGGCAGAATCCCAAATTGTACAATCAATGTAAAGAACACGGCACTCTTGCTACTTAATAATAATTTGCAAGGATATTTTATTATTATTCCGCCACCTTCATATTCAGTACATTCAAAGTGGCCTACGTTTCGGTCTAGCCATAGACCTTCATCAGGGCCTGAAAATAATAATATATACAAACTTAAATCAACATAAATGTGTGGTCCCAGAAAATATAATAATAGATATACAGAGATTCAAGTACATGTGTATACAAGTCATAATCGTCATACATAAATTTGTATATTTTATCAAAGATCACAGGAGTCAATAAGCAACAATATGGAAAACGGATAGTAATGTTATAAGGTCCTTGATATGGGTAAGATACATATGCCCTTCTGCATACTTCAATAAATGACTTGGTACATATAAACAAAGCTTATGTAAATACCTGTAGTAGTATAGTAGCGCAGGAGTGGGTGGCATACTTGTTACCCCGCCACGGTATTTTAAATAGTGAGCCGTGAGTTACACTTCCGGTCCGCGGCTCCGGCCAGAAGTGCGTCATTGGGATATGCGCGCTCCGCCGGCTGAGGCCGAAAGGGGAGAAACTTCCTGGATACTTAAACATAGTACCGGGCGGCAAATGCCGGCCGGTCACATGACTGCGGCGCATGCAGAACAGTAATACTACGGCAATCATTATTGAGATTGGTATTACATTAAACAATGATTCATTAGAACAAACATAGATTAGGAAAAAATGAGGACATGCAAAACATGGTAAGAACTCTAACTATGTCCCCTACCTGTGATAGCACTCGATTAATTATCTAGTCTGTAAAGACAATTGGAAATACAAGACAACGTATGCCTTTTTGAGCAATAAGAACCCTATTATTCCTGTATTCTATATATTGCCAAAAATACATAAGGATTTACAATACCCCCCGGGCGGTCCGATTGTGGCCTCCACTGAGTCATTATTGTCACCTCTATCAATTTATTTAGAAAAAATCTTGACACCATTTGTTCATCTTACGAAATCATTTCTTCTGGACACATCGCATTTTTTACAATTGATAGGCTCCCTGGATGCTCTGCCATCAGATTTACTTTTGATTATTCTTGATGTCAGCAGCCTATATACCTCCATCCCACACGATGGGGGTATCCAGGCTGTTGAAACATTATTAAGCAACAGTTTACTGTCAATTGATCAACAACTCTTTTGTATAAATCTTCTTTGTTTTGTGCTTGAATTTTTTTTTTTCATGTTTGGCGTCAAATGTAGCCCCCCCTTATGCTAATATTTTCATGGATCGATTTGAACAAGATTTCGTTTATTCTCATAGTCTATATCAATCTCATGCATTAATATGGCGCTGGTATATTGACGACATATTTTGCATCTGGCGGGGGGACCGTAATTCATTTGATGCCTTTTACAAAGACTTAACTTCGATGACAGCTGGGTTACAATTTACAGCACATGTTGAATCAGAGTCCGTCAGCTTTTTGGACACGGTTGTCTAGAAATTCTGACGGTACTTTGTTAGTTGATCTATTTACAAAACCTACTGATAAAAACACATTACTATTGTTCTCCAGTAACCATCCACGTAACACCAAAAATTCATTACCACGTTCTCAGTTGACACGAATGGCAAGAATTCTAAGTGACCCTATTCTTAAACAACAACGTATGACTGAGATGGCATCTAGATTTGAGACCACGATCACTTTTGGAGAATGAACTTGCTTATGTCAAGCAACATTGACGGGACCAGCTAGATCTACAGTTGTGTTCAAAATTATTCAACCCCCAATGCTGTAAAGGGTTTTAGGGAATTTAGTGTACATTTGTAATTGTGTTCAGAATGAAATCTTACAAGGACTTTTTAAAGAACCAAATGCAACTAAAATGACATCAATTATTTTTGTAATACAGTATTAAATGTTTGTTTTGTGATTTCTTCATTGACACAATTATTCAACCCCTTAAAGACTACCACTCTTAAGAACAGAGGTTCATTCAAGTGTTTTCGATCAGGTAATGAAAACACCTATTGGATGTCTAGGAGCAGCAATCAAGAATAATAAGCATCAATTCGGCAGATGTAAAATGACTGTGATACTCAGCTCCTTCTAGACATTTACTGGTGTGTTTACAAACATGGTGAAGTCAAGAGAATGGTCCAGGAAGACAAGAAAAGAGGTGATTTCTCTTCACAGGAAGGGCAATGGCTATAGGAAGATTGCAAAGATGTTAAACATACCAAGAGACACCATAGGAAGCATCATTCGCAAATTCAAGGCAAAGGGCACTGTTGAAACGCTACCTGGTCGAGGCAGAAAGAAGATGCTGACTTCGACTGCTGTGTGCTACCTGAAGCGCAAAGTGGAGAAAAGTCCCCGTGTGACTGCTGAGGAACTGAAAAAAGATTTGTCAGATGCGGGTACTGAAGTTTCAGCTCAGAACATAAGGCGCACACTGCGTAATGAAGGCCTCCATGCTAGAACTCCCAGGAGCACCCCCTTGCTGTCTCCAAAGAATAAGAAGAGTCGACTGCAGTATGCCAAAAGTCATGTGGACAAACCACAAAAGTTTTGGGATAGTGTTCTGTGGACTGATGAAACAAAATTAGAACTGTTTGGGCCCATGGATCAACGCTATGTTTGGAGTAGGAAGAACAAGGCCTATGAAGAAAAGAACACCTTGCCTACTGTGAAGCATGGCGGGGGGTCAATCATGCTTTGGGGCTGTTTTGCTTCTACAGGTACAGGGAAGCTTCAGCGTGTGCAAGGTACCATGAATTCTCTTCAGTACCAGGAGATATTGGATGAAAATGTGATGCAGTCCGTCACAAAGCTGAGGCTTGGGAGACGTTGGACCTTTCAACAGGACAATGATCCCAAGCATACCTCCAAGTCCACTAGAGCATGGTTGCAGATTAAAGGCTGGAACATTTTGAAGTGGCCATCGCAGTCACCAGACTAAAATCCGATTGAGAACCTCTGGTGGGACTTAAAGAAAGCAGTTGCAGCGCACAAGCCTAAGAATGTGACTGAACTGGAGACTTTTGCCCATGAAGAATGGGTGAAGATACCCGTAGATCGCTGAAAGACACTTGTGTCAAGCTATGCTTCATGTTTAAAAGCTGTTATAACTGGAAAAGGATGTTGTACTAAGTACTAAGATTGAATGTCACTTGGGGGTTGAATAAAACTGATAATGATGTGAGCACAGAAAAGACATTTGTGGTTATTTCACAGGGGAAGCTTTTCACGGGGAAGCCAGAAATCTCCGTGGGAGGTTTCTAGACAGGGGATATCCTCAGTGGGTCTTAACAGAAGCCTATAAAAACGCGGCAGAGAAAAATCGTGAACAGTTGTTGGTACCGCGTACTAGAGAACGGGATGATCAAGGGGTGACTCGGATCGTTTCAACATTTGACTCGGCCAATACGGAAGTTATGGACATTCTCAAACGATACTGGGCTATCCTGAGAATGGATTCGGATATTGGTGACATTCTGCCCCACTACCCGGCCATCTGCTATAGACGTGGGAGAAGTCTCAAGGATAGACTGGTCCGCAGTCACTATACCCCTCCTGTCATGGGGAGAAATATGTGGTTAGACAGGAAACCATTGGGTATGTATAGGTGTGGGAACTGTAAAGCTTGTGAATTTGCACAAACCACTAAGAGGGTGGTCTGCTCAGCGACTGGACAGAACTTTGAGATCCGTGACTTTCACAATTGTAAGAGCAAGGGGGCTATCTATATATGCCAATGTACATGCCCCCTTGATTATGTGGGGAAGACTATTAGGGAGGCGCGGAGGAGATTCTTGGAACATGTCAATGATGTCATCAAAAAGAGAGAGACCCCAGTGGCCCTACATGTTAGAGAACACCATGGGGGGGACCCGAGGTCTCTAAGGTTTACTATTCTGGAGACCGTACCGTATCCGGTACGGGGGGGGAACTGGGATAGGAGAATACTCCAGAAGGAGTGTCAATGGATCCATCGCTTTAAAACCCAGGCCCCCTCAGGTCTGAATGAAAGACTGACGTTCACGTGCTTTCTCTAGCTGACAAGTATTTACATGGCTCTGGATCTCTGTCTGAAGTATACTCGTGAATATGGGTTACGCAATGTGGACTGAGCTTAGCCGGATGTGATAAACATCCGAATGGTAAACGATTAAACACCCTGATCATGGGTGTTTTAATATTTGTATCTGGGTATTGAAAGAATGATTACATCCCCACATTTATAATATCAGTCTCTTTCCATTGGTTGCCTGGAGCAACAGACTATTGCTAGGTCCTACCCTTTAACTGACATCGCTTATGGGACATCTGATTGTAATCTCCCCCCCCCCTCTCTCCCCCCATTTCTATACTAAAACTATACTGTTCACCCGATTGTCATGTATACAATGCAGGCAATATGATTATATGTAAGATACTTGCGCCGCTCTCCTGTCTATAATACAGGCATTTCCTGCTTGCGTTTCACTGAGGTAATTCCCTTGCGTTCCATAGGCAGGAAATGATGTGAGGGAAGGGGCGGGTCTTACTACGGACACCGGCACACTTTCATCTCACAGTACTTGTGTTTTCCAAGGAGAGGAAGTGACATGAGGGGGCGGTTCCCTCCATGATCACGTGACATTCAGCATACCGGTGTCTGAGATGTACGCATGGTAATCAGAGAGGTAGGGGGAGTGGTTTGGATCTGGCGGGTCTATTTAAAGAGGCTTGAGACTGTTGATTAGGTGAAGCAGGAGAGGCTGGCACGATTGGGCGCTTGGAGCGTGAGTATGGTTAGAGGATGATTATTATGGACTGACCCTCTGGAGCAAGATGTTTCATCTATATACTCTTTCCTATAGTATTGAATATAGAGGGCTGGAGGCTGCACAGGCATATCGAATAGCAGCATACATATCGTGAGTGATGCTGTGTATGTTTATATATAGGTGATATGCAGAGTGCTATACCTGGATGGCTATATAAGTTTCCCCTCCCCCTCTCTCCTTCTCTGCTTGCAGGTTTATATACAGTCTGATAGCTCTGGACACTGCGTCATTTGGACAAATTGAGCGCCTCCTGTGTTCCACCCCTTTTTGTGGTATCATTTATTTATTGATTATGTATCTATCACTGTCAGGAGACCGTTAACCTTGAATTGTCTCCGTGTTACAGCTCTGCTAGAATTGTTCTTTCCTCCTCCTGATGAACCCTGTATATCTAACGATGTATAAATAAGGGGGAAACGCGTTGAGGATTCTGAATCCTCTGAGGTGAATTTTATCTTGTCTCAGAGGCTCTTTTTATGCGCAGGAACTATATATCTACATCCTGCTGCTGTCTTTTTGAGTTGTACTATTAACTTACCCCTTTCCTGGGGGGTTTACGTTGACACGGATACTCGGGAGGTTCACTTAGACCAGGGTGCTAATTAGGGTGACACAGGTTAGGTTCGGGGACAGGGTATCCCCACCATCAGGGGATGTCCCTGGGCTGAGTACAGACCCAGGGTGACACCAGGGATTAATAGCACTAATTGACTAACCCATGTCATTTGAATCAATATGTGGCACTGAATATCCGTGTCAAAGTAATACCTTGTTACATTATCTTTTTGTTGTGGGTGTTTTCTGATTTATTTGGACCGGGTGTCCATATTTTTAATAGGATTATTAAAAGGTATATTTTAAAGGGATTCATTTTGCTGGACTTTGTGTTTTTGAATATTGTCCCTATTCATTGCTAGTATAGTAATACGCTGGATTTTGCTAAATGTTATGTTATATTTGTCTGACTTACAAGTGCCTCTTTGATTTAATTGCAAAAAAAATGACTGAAATGATCAAAATCAATGTCAAACTGGCCAAAACACTCAATTTCAGTGGGGGTTGAATAATTTTGAACACAACTGTAATATGCCACGTATTCCACTAGTTATGACATACCATCCTTTTATTCCACGTTTACAGCACATCATACAAAAACATTGGCCATTACTAACCAAATCTTACTCTACGATTCCGGAATTTGCATCACCCATACGTATGTGCTATAAACGTGCTAGAAATATAAGGGATTCCCTAGTCCACGCCAATATCGGTACCAATAAACCTAGTATCACTCAAACTACCCTATATAAACCCAAAATGGGTACATTCCCGTGCTTAAATTGTGCTCAATGCACAAATGTTAAAAAAGGAGCCACATTTACACATCCACATTCAGGGAAAATTTATCAGTTACGGGGTTTCTATACCTGCTTAACGACATATGCAGTTTACCTTATTAAGTGTCCATGCGGTCTCGCATACGTAGGTAAGACATCACAGTGTGTGTGAGACCGCATATGTAAACACAAGTCTGATATTCGATGTGAGAGGACAGAAAAACCTATTCCACAACATTTTCTGCAACATAAACATCGGATCAGTCAGTTACAATATCAGATCCTAGAACACGTTCCTATGCCCTGCAGAGGAGGTAATCGAAAATTGATCCTTCGGAGGTGTGAAGCCTACTGGATCTATGAACTTAAAACACTACACCCTTTTGGCTTGAATAGGGACTTGGATTTACCAATATAATGCGTATATAATGCGTGATGCAATATAGTGATATTATATGTTTGATTAATCCACTCTATGTACTGACCTCTGTATTCTCTGTATATTCACAGGAGTTTTGCTATATTAATATACATTGTTATCACAGGTAGGGGACATAGTTAGAGTCCTAACCATGTTTTGTATGTCCTAATTTTTTCCTAATCTATGTTTGTTCTAATGCATCATTGTTTAATGTAATGCCAATCTCACTAATGATTGCCGTAATTACTGTTCTGCGAGGACTATCGCGCATGCGCCGCATTCACATGACCGGCCGGCATTTGCCGCCCGGTACTATGTTTAAGTATCCAGGAAGTTTCTCCCCTTTCGGCCTCAGCCGGCGGAGCGCGCATTTCCCAATGACGCACTTCTGGCCGGAGCCGCAGACCGGAAGTGTAACTCACGGCTCACTATTTAAAATACCGTGGCAGGGTAACAAGTATTCCACCCACTCCTGCGCTACTATACTACTACAGGTATTTACATAAGCTTTGTCTATATGTACTAAGTCATTTATTGAAGTATGTAGAAGGGCATATGCATCTAACCCATATCAAGGACCTTATAACATTACAATCAGTTTTCCATAGTGTTGCTTATTGACTCCAGTGATCTTTGAGAAAATATACAAATTTATGTATGACAATTATGACTTGTATACACATGTACTTGAATCTCTGTATATCTATTATTATATTTTTTGGGACCAAACATTATGTTGATTTAAGTTTGTATATATTATTATTTTCAGGCCCTGATGAAGGTCTATGGCTAGCCTCAAACGTAGGCCACTTTGAATATACTGAATATGATGGTGGCCGAATAATAATAAAATATCCTTGCAAATTATCATTAAGTCGCAAGAGTGCCGTGTTCTTTACATTGATATCTCTATATATGACAGCAGCCCCAACACACTCAGCTATGCTACATCCATACACATGACAGCTTCACCTGCACACTCAGCTCTGCTATATCTCTTTATATGACAGATGCCCAGCACACTCAGCACTGCTACATCAATACACATGAGAGCTGTGCAAGCACACACAGATCTCCTATATCTCTATAGATGACAGCTGCTCAAGAAGACTCAGCTCTGCTAAATCTCTATATATGACAGCTGCCCCAGCTCACTCAGCTCTCTTATATCTTTATATAGGACAGCTTACCGAGCACACTCAGCTTTGCTAAATCTATTCACATGACAGCTTCCCCTGCACACTCAGATCTACTATATCTCTATATATTACATCTGCCCCAGCACACTCAGCTCTGGTATATCCTTATATATGACAGCTGTCCCAGCAGACTCAGCTCTGCTATTTCTCTATATATTACAGCTGCCACAGCTCACTCAGCTCTCTTATTTCCTCATACATGACAGCTTACCCAGCACATTCAGCTTTCTACATCTATAGACATGACTAGTGTTGAGCGAACAGTTCGAGCATAGTTCGAGTTCGTACCGAATTTTGGTGTGTTCGGGACACGGACCCGGACCCGAACATTTTCAAAAAAGTTTGGGTTCAAGTCCGTTGTTCGGCGATTTCTTCCCGCTTTCTGAAGGGCTGCACAGCAGCCAATCATCTAGCGTTTTACTTCTTGCCCTAAGAAGCCATCACAGCCATGCCTACTAATAGCATGGCTGTGATTGGCCAAGTGCAGCATGTGACCCAGCCTCTATTTAAGCTGGAGCCACATAGCGCCGCACGTAACACTGCTCTGATTAGTGTAGGGAGAGGACGCAGCTTCTGTAAGGGCGAGATTAGGCAGGGAAAAGTCAGCAAAAGCACCTAATGAAGTGATCGATCTACAGCTGTAAATCATTCAACTTCTGCTAGTTAATTGCTCACTGGTTTTTAGGCTGCACAGAGCGTATTTCTGTCACTTTTTTCTGGGGTGATCGGCGGCCATTTTGTGACTTGTGGTGCACCAGCACAAGCTGCCACCAAGTCCATCAATCCATCAATACTATGTTTTTTTTTTTTTTGCTATATCCTACATCATGGGCTTGGCTGTGCTTATTGTCACCCCTAGAAACTCAGAATAGAAATTTCTATATTTTATTAAGGGGTTAAATTCAATTGCCACAATAGCAATCCCCTAAATGGCTGGCAAAGTATAATAGTGTCCGGCAAAGGATATATTTTGTTCTGGGGTGAAATTCGATAGGCAAAATAGCAATACCATAAATCTGTGGCTTCAACTGTGGCTGGCCAAGTTTAATAGTGTCCTGCAAAGGATATATTTTGTTCTGGGGTGAAATTTAATTGCCAAAATAGCAATACCATAAATCAGTGGTTTCAGCTATGGCTGCCAAAGTTTAATAGTGTCTGGCAAAGGATATACTATTTTCTGTGGTGAAATTCAGTTGCAATAATAGAAATACAGTAAAACTGTTGTTCCAGCTGTTGCTGCAGTGGTTTCAGTTGTGGCTGCCCAAGTTTAATAGTGTACGGCAAAGGATATATTTTTTCTTGGGTGAAATTCAATTGCCAAAATAGCAATACCGTAAATCTGGTGTCCCAGCAGTGGCTGGCCAAGTTTAATAGTGTCTGTCATAGGATATATTTTGTTCTGGGGTGAAATTCAATTGCCAAAATAGCAATACCGTAAATCTGGTGTCCCAGCAGTGGCTGGCCAAGTTTAATAGTGTCTGGCATGGGATATATTTTGTTCTGGGGTGAAATTCAATTGCCAAAATAGCAATACCGTAAATCTGGTGTCCCAGCAGTGGCTGGCCAAGTTTAATAGTGTCTGGCATGGGATATATTTTGTTCTGGGGTGAAATTCAATTGCCAAAATAGCAATACCATAAATCAGTGGTTTCAGCTGTGGCTGGAAAAGTTTAATAGTGTCTGGTATATGATATATTTTGTTCTGGGGTTAAATTCAGTTGCAAAAATAGAAATACAGTAAAACTGTTGTTCCATCTGTTGCAGGCTTCATTTAAATCTGTCCGTAAAAGAGTATATTATTTTATGGGCTGAAAGTCAGTAGCAAAAATAGAAATAGAGTAAATCTGCTGTCCCAGCAGTGGCTGGCCAAGTTTAATAGTGTACGGCAAAGGATAGATTTTGTTCTGGGGTGAAATTTAATTTCCAAAATAGCAATACCCTGAACCTGGTGTTCCAGCTGTTGCAGGCCTAGTTTAGATCAGTCCGTAAAAGGGTATATTTTTTTCTGGGGTGAAATTCAATTGCCAAAATAGCAATACCATAAATCAGTGGTTTCAGCTGTGGCTGGCCAAGTTTAATAGTGTACGGCAAAAGATATATTTTTTTTCTGGGGTGAAATTCAATTGCCAAAATAGCAATACCATAAATCAGTGGTTTCAGATGTGGCTGGCCAACTTTAATAGTGTCCGGCAAAGGATATATTTAGTTCTGTGTTGAAATTCAATTGCAAAAATAGCAATACCATAAATCAGTGGTTTCAGCTGTGGCTGCCCAACTTTAATAGTGTACGGCAAAAGATATTTTTATTTTTCTGGGGTGAAATTCAATTGCCAAAATAGCAATACCATAAATCAGTGGTTTCAGCTGTGGCTGGCCAAGTTTAATAGCATACGGCAAAGGATATATTTTTTTCTGAGTTGAAATTCAATTGCCAAAATAGCTGTTCTGTTTCAGTATCTTGAATTGTGTATTGTTATGCTCCTCTCTTCTCCTCCCCCCTCTGTTTCTGCTTCTAGTTGGTTCAGTCTAGCCACTTTTTGTTTACCCTGTCATGCATTGCTGTTTTGTGTGCTCTAATTCTGAGGAGATTCTGAGGAGAATCTGAGGTGAATCTGTGTATCTCATGTTCTTATCAAGGAGAATATTAGTGGCATAATTATTTTACCATCTGGATTCCTTGCATATCTTGTAATACAATCTCCGGATTAAAAGACTACTTGATTAACTCCTGGGTGTCTGATGCGTAAACTGCAAGTGGAGGATGTCTGATTCAACAAGTCAACTCACAGATGCGTGATTTGTATAAGGCTGGCATTTGGAAGCGCCACAATAGCAATACCCTGAATCTGGTGTTCCAGATGTTGCAGGCCTAGTTTAAATCTGTCCGTAAACGGGTATATTATTTTCTGGGGTGAAACTTAATTGCCAAAATAGCAATACCCTGAATCTGGTGTTCCAGCTGTTGCAGGCCTAGTTTAAATCTGTCCGTAAACGGATATATTTTTTTCTGGGGTGAAATTTAATTGCCAAATTAGCAATACCCTAAATCTGGTGTTCCAGATGTTGCAGGCCTAGTTTAAATCTGTCTGTAAAAGGGTATATTTTTTCTGGGGTGAAATTCAGTTGCCAAAATAAAAATACAGTAAATCTGGTGTTCCAGCTGTGACTGGACAAGTTTAATAGTATCCGTCAAAGGATAGATTTTGTTCTGGGGTTAAATTCACTTGCCAATATAGCAATACCCTGAATCTGGGGTTCCAGCTGTTGCAGGCCAAGTGTTAATCTGTCCGTAAAAGGGTATATTACACTCAAGGTGTATATACAAGTGCTGAGAGGGTCATACTCAATAACTTCACACGCTACCGTGCATCTCCCATTGTATTTCTGTCCATTAAAGGGTATATTACACAAGGTGTTAAAATACAATTGCTGAAGGCATAATCCTACATATTTTTTCACACGCTACTGTGCATCTCCAAGTGTAAATCTGTCCATAAAAGAATACCTTTCATCCAGGGCCTAAATACTAGGCCTATAATTGATATTCCCCTAAATCAGTGGTTACTGCTGTGCCTGGATTAGTGTAATACGGTACATAAATAAATAGGCAGATAGTGTTAGGAGCCTGTAAAAAAAAGGCCTGCATTTGAAATCAATACATTGGGCCAAATATTTTTTTTCTTATTGTGGTGCTTGGTGAACGGTAACAATGAGGAAAACATCTAGTAAGGGACGCGGACGCAGTCGTGGTGGTGTTAGTGGACCCTCTGGTGCTGGGAGAGGACGTGGCCATTCTGCCACAGCCACTCGTCTTAGTAAACCAACTACCTCAGCTTCCAGTACCCGCCAGAATTTACAGCAATATTTGGTGGGGCCCAATGCCGTTCTAAGGATGGTAAGGCCTGAGCAGGTACAGGCGCTAGTCAATTGGGTGGCCGACAGTGGATCCAGCACGTTTACAACATTATCTCCCACTCAGTCTTCTGCTGAAAGCGCACAGGTGGCGCCTGAAAACCAAGCCCATCAATCTGTCACATCACCCCCATGCATATCAGGGAAACTGTCTGAGCCTCAAGTTAGGCAGCAGTCTCTTATGCTGTTTGAAGACTCTGCTGGCAGGGTTTCCCAAGGGAATCCACCTAGCCCTTCCCCAGTGGTGGAAGACATAGAATGCACTGATGCACAACCACTGATGTTTCCTGATGATGAGGACATGGGAATACCACCTCATCGCAGTCCGCACGTCTCTGATGATGACGAAACACAGGTGCCAACTGCTGCGTCTTTCTGCAGTGTGCAGACCGAACAGGAGGTCAGGGAGGAAGACTGTGTGGAAGACAAAGCAGAGGACGATGAGGTCCTAGACCTGACATGGAATGAAGGTCGTGCCACTGACTTTCATAGTTCAGAGGAAGAGGCAGTGGTGAGACCGAGCCAACAGCGTAGCAAAATAGGGAGCAAGGGGAAAAAGCAGACCAAGAGAGTTCGCCTGCTACTGGCCACCGCCACCAGGGACCGAGCACCCCAAAGGCTGCTTCAAGGAGTTCCCTGGCATGGCACTTCTTTAAAAAATATGCTGATGACAAGACCCGAGTGGTTTACACGATGTGCCATCAGAGCCTGAAGCGAGGCATTAACGTTCTGAGCTTAGCACAACCTGCATGACCAGGCATCTACATGCAAAGCATGAACTGCAGTGGAGTAAACACCTTAAAAACAAGGAACTCACTCTGGCTCCCCTTGCTCCCTCTTCTGCTGCTGGCTCGGCCTCTTCCTCTGCCTCGGGAGGAATGTTGGCACCTGCCACCCACTAAACAGAGGATGTGCCACCGACACCACCACCTGCGTCATCAAGCTTCTCCACCATGTCACACGGCAGCGTTCAGCTCTCCATCTCACAAACCTTGGAGAGAAAGCGTAAATTCCCACCTAGCCACCCTCGAGCCCTGGGCCTGAATGACAGCACTTCTAAACTACTGGCCTTTGAAATGCTGTCATTCAGGCTGGTGGACACAGACAGCTTCAAACAGCTGATGTCCATGGCTGTCCCACAGTACGTTGTTCCCAGCCGCCACTACTTCTCCAAGACAGCCGTGCCTTCCCTGCACAACCAAGTATCCGATAAAATCAAGTGTGCACTGCGCAATGCCATCTGTGGCAAGGTCCACCTAATCACAGATACGTGGACCAGTAAGCACGGCCAGGGACGCTATATCTCCCTAACTGCACACTGGGTAAATGTAGTGGCGGCTGCGCCCCGGGGTAAACGTCCGCAGGCCATTCTGAAACTCATATGTTTGGGGGACAGGCCCCATAACCGCGCAAGAGTTGGTTTCTGCCGGTGGGCCTCAAGCCCGGCCTGGTGGTGTGGGATAATGGGCGAAATCTCGTCGCAGCTCTGGGACTAGCCGGTTTGACGCACATCCCTTGCCTGGCGCATGTGCTGAATTTGGTGGTGCAGAAGTTCATTCACAACTACCCCGACATGTCAGAGCTGCTGCATAAAGTGCGGGCCGTCTGTGCACCTTTCCGGCGTTCACATCCTGCCGCTGCTCGCCTGTCTGCGCTACAGCGTAACTTCGGCCTTCCCGCTCACCGCCTCATATGCGACGTGCCCACCAGGTGGAACTCCACCTTGCACATGCTGGAGAGACTCTGCAAGCAGCAGCAGGCCATAGTGGAGTTTCAGCTACAGCACGCACGCGTCAGTCGCACTGCGGAATAGCACCACTTCACCACCAATGATTGGGCCTCCATGCGAGACCTGTGTCCCCTGTTGCGCTGTTTCGAGTACTCCACCAACATGGCCAGTGGCGATGACACCATTATCAGCGTTACAATATCACTTCTATGTCTCCTTGAGAAAACGCTTAGGGCGATGATGGAAGAGGAGGTGGCCCAGTAGGAGGAAGATGAGGGGTCATTTTTAGCACTTTCAGGCCAGTCTGTTACAAGTGGCTCAGAGGGAGGTTTTTTGCAACAGCAGAGGCCAGGTACAAATGTGGCCAGCCAGGGACAACTACTGGAGAATGAGGAGGAGGTGGAGTAGGATGAGGATGAAGCAGGTTCACAGCGGGGTGGCACTCGACACAGCTCAGGCCCATCACTGGTGCGTGGCTGGGGGGATACGGAGGACTATGACGATACGCCTCCTACAGAGGACAGCTTGTCCTTACCTCTGGGGAGCCTGGCACACATGAGCGACTACATGCTGCAGTGCCTGCGCAACGACAGCAGAGTTGCCCACATTTTAACGTGTGCGGACTACTGGGTTGCCTCTCTGCTGGATCCCTGGTACAAATACAATGTGCCCACCTTACTTCATGCACTGTAGCGTGATAGGAAGATGCGTGAGTACAAGCTCACGCTGGTAGATGCGCTCCTGAGAGCATTCCCAAATGTCACAGGGGAACAGGTGGAAGCCCAAGGCAAAGGCAGAGGAGGAGCAAGAGGTCGCCAACGCAGGTGTGTCACGGCCAGCTCCTCTGAGGGCAGGGTTAGCATGGCAGAAATGTGGAAAAGTTTTGTCTCCACGCCACAGCTAACTCCACCACCACCTGATACGGTACGTGTTAGCAGAAGGCAGCATTTCACTAACATGGTTGAACAGTACGTCTGCACACCCCTCCACGTACTGACTGATGGTTCGGCCCCATTCAACTTTTGGGTCTCCAAATTGTCCACATGGCCAGAGTCAGCATTTTATGCCTTGGAGGTGCTGGTCTGCCCGGCGGCCAGCGTTTTGTCTGAACGTGTATTCAGCACAGCAGGGGGCGTTATTACTGACAAACGCAGCCGCCTGTCCACAGCCAACGTGGACAAGTTGACGTTCATAAAAATGAACCAGGCATGGATCCCACAGGACCTGTCAAACCCTTGTGCAGAATAGACATTTATAACTGTCTCCCCCTCAACCATGTATTCTTGTACTCCGGGGCTGCGTTCCAGCCTGGATCCATGCCCTGTGTAACCATGACAGCGATCGCTGCTTGCCTTCCAGGCTGGAAGCAGTGGCCGCTGGGCCGTCTATGTGGCTCCGCCCACCCATGCTCTGGCCAATAAATAGGAGCCAGAAGCTGCACAGGGTGTTCCACTAATGGAGTGCGCACCCTGCCAGCTCCATTCACTACGAGGACTTAAGACCCTAACTACCCAGAACTCTGAACCTCCAGGAGGAACCCCCAACCTACCTTAACCGGCTCCATCACTGCAGGATCCCCGCAGGACTCCTAACAGCAAGTATTCAGCCTGTCACTTGATTCACTGACGGTACTTACTGAGAGTAAGGGACTCGCGGTGGAGACTATTAGTACTGCAGAGCTGGGATACCTGGATAATGCAATTAGCTGTTAATCATGTGAACCAAACTCCCCACAAGTGAGAGACTGTCTGTATATTACGGTGGCCAAACTGTGAGTGAGATATACATGTGTTTGCCTACATCAAACTAGCTGATGCAATCGTTTGCCTGAGGGGATTAATTCACTTCTAAATGAACATTCTTCACTATTAGTTTAATTCTCTATCACTAGTACGCGGCACATGATTTCGTTAACCACATACTCTCCGCTTAAGACTGAAAGAGCCGCCTGGGGTTCACACTGAGCAGCCGCAATAGACACCGCCAACACTCAAGCAGTGTGACAAAAGTGGATGTCAAAGGACTCCGCAGTTGAGATCCTAACTGACCAATTTGGTGCGTTACATATTAGTGGAACCCTCATGTATCCAGTGGAACTCGCCCGGCATATGGTCGCCCTCACTGAGAGGGTGGAAACCCTTAACGTGACCGTACAGAATCTCCAGTTGGAAAATCAGACCTTGCGAGATCTCGTCACTTTGGGTACAGGACACCCCCGCGATGGACCGGAACCCAAGGTCAGTCGACCTGAACTTTTCTCAGGATACCGGAAGCAGTTCCGTGAATTCCTGAATGCGTGCAAACTGATGTTTGAGTTACGCCCCCGGACCTATCCTACCGATAGAACAAAAGTACTTACCATGATTTCGTATGGGCTAACACCTACTTAGAGAAGGAGGACCCGGTCTTGAATTCCTTTCCGAAATTTCTCAAAACAATGTCCCTCCTTTACGAGGACCACAGCAAACAGCTGACTGCGGAGACCGCCATCCGCAGCATAAAGCAAGGGAGACCACCCGCAGAGGACTTCATTGCGGAATACACTCGTTGGGCCCGTGAGACCGAATGGAATGATCTCACTCTTAGGAATCAGTTCCATCTCGGTCTATCTGAGGCCCTGAAGGATGAGCCCGGGGAGAGCTGCCACATACACTCGACGCCTTGATCCAGAAGGCCACCACCATTGACAGACTTTTAAGGGAACGTAGAGCGTAGAGAGTCTCAGGGTTCATACCCACCCCGAGACAGACCAGCCCGGATCCTGTAGCAGAGATGATGGAGATTGGGGCGATTCGTGGTCCTCTGACTGAGAGAGAGAAGACCCGGAGACGGAACCTCAACCTCTGCTGTCAGAACTTTTTGGAATCAAAAGTCCATCAAACAAGGCTTACACAGTTAGATGTATAAAAAGCTGAATAGAAGCCATTTTGCTTATGGAGCTGATTTTAGAAAGCTAAGATGAAGTAACTTGTCTTGGTTAGGTGAGAAATCCCTAACTAGAAAGTTAACTATCTGTGGAAAATATTTGCCATGTCTGGTCTTAGAAGAAGGAGATTGCAGACAGGTCATAAACATCTTTAAGTTGAATTTCACAAGAGATAGGACAGATGGAATGATATTAGTCTGTATTATGTTTTTGTAATCTATAAATGAATAAGATTTTGGTGTAGGGGATAAATGTTAAAAGGTGTCTGTCTTAATTCCTAAAGGTATCCTATTAATGAAATATTTTGTGTAAATGTATTTAACTGGTGGTGTGATATGAGGAAACTATAATTTTGCTGAGATGGTGTTTGTTGAAATTCTTTGACTAGTTGGAGTGGACCCAGGTGTGGTAAGAGCAAACATTAGATCCCATCTAGACAATGGACATAGTAGTGGAATTGTGTATTAAGGATTAGGTATGTCTGATGTAAGAGAGTGCAAGGTGTTGTATTTGATAGCAGGTACGTGTCACCGAAGTTGCTGGCCTCGGTGAGGTAAGAGCCGGGGTTTTTGGTCTGCAGCAGCTAGTGCTGCTCTGTTAAATAGCATGGCTGCAAAGCCGATCCGGGCCGGCTCTTACTGGGAGCAGCTAAAGAGTAGGGTGGGTGGCTGCTCCCCACGGTCCAGTCCATGTTTTGGGCTGGGTATATAACGCAGCCAGCAGCTGTGTCTGAGGGTGTGATTATCCTGGAGCCTGCAAACAGGGCTGAGGAATTCTCTGTGCTGGAGGAAGGAGCTCAGCAAGGTGGTGTTTCCCTGCGACCTGAAGGTGGAATCGCCTGCGGCTGAGCCGACTGCTAGGTGTGAACCCGCACCTAAACCACCCAAGGTGACTGGACCCTGTGTTGGCCTGTTTTCGCTTTGCCACAGTATTTCCGTTGTGTGTGAACTGTCACCAAGAGACTGCTTTTCTTTATGGCGTGCAAGTGTGAATAAAACACTGTTTGATGCACCATCTGGACTCCTTGTTTTGCCTCTAAACTGCACCCGCACCGCTGTCTACCAGAGCGACTCCCCACATTTGGTGTCGGATGCGGGCATGCGCAGTGAGGCTGGCGTGAACGCCGAACTTTGTTTGCTGAGTAAAAGTGTATGTCCTATATTAGGCCGGCAAAGTTGCAGCCTGGGTTCCCGGACAAAATGGAGGCGGTTGTAAAAGCCCTTGTGGAGGCTAACTTGCAGCAGCGGGAGGCCAACAAGCAGCAGCAGGAGACCAACCAGCTACTACTACAGCAGGTGATGGCCTTACAGGCGGCAGGAGCGTCCCACCACGTCCATGATGCCCGGAAAGCGGTCCGTGCGGCGATCCCAAAGATGACCCCGCAGACGACGTGGAGACATACCTAGCCGTCTTTGAGAAGGTCGCCGTGAGGGAAAAGTTACCCCGTGACCAGTGGGCCGAGGTGGTTGCTCCGCTCCTGGCAGCCGGACCCCAGCAAGTTTTTTTCGATTTGGCAGATGTCCAGGCAGCTGACTACCCGACCGTGAAAGGTGAGATTCTAGCAAGACTGGGGGTGAATGTTTTGGTCCGGCCCAGCGGGTGCATCAGTGGGAATTTAACCCGGCTGAACCCGCCAGACCACAATACTATGACCTGCTACATCGGTTGCAAAAATGGCTGCAGCCAGACATACTGACTCCCACTGCTATGCTCGACCGTCTGTTAGCAGATGTATTCTGGAGGTCTTTGCCTTACCCTCTCCAGCACTGGATCGGCCAGGTATCCCCACCAATGCCCTTGAGATGGTCGACCTGGTGGAGCGATATGAGGCCACCAGAAACCTGCAGGGGGTTCTTTGGGAGGAGGCCAGTCAAACCCCGGAAACCTCCACCCCAGTCCCGGCGGCCGGCCAAACCCGCCCGGGATGTACCCCTTGCAGATCCCTCCCCAGTAGTCTGCTGGCGGTGTCACGAGCCTGGCCACGTAAGGGCCGACTGTCCACAGTGGGGGAACCCATGGAGACTAATTATGGGTACCGGGCTTCCCTGTATGCCCGGAGACTGTGTGCGACCGGCACCCCGAGACAATAGACAATCGACATCTGTGCCAGGTGCAAATCGGGGATAACCTGGCAGTGGCGCTGTTGGACTCAGGGAGCCTGGTAACCCTGGTAAGTGCTGCCCTGGTACAGCCCACCCAGTATACGGGCCGGAAAGTTGGTGTGGTGTGTATACACGGAGACTTAAAGGACTATCCCACGGCTGTAATGTCTCTATCCACGGCGGTCGGCACCTGGACTTGTGAAGTGGCGATCTCCACAAAGCTGCCCTATGAACTAATAATTGGGAGAGACTTCCTGGTTTTCCGTCACTGTGGCCTGAGATGAAAGTGACTAATAGCCCTGAGACAGGGGTAACCCTAGCAGAGTGGCCTGATACCCCTGGAAGGCCAGAACCCTGGGAGCCCGAGTCTGAGGGGCCAGCGGTAGGGGTGACCACTGCTGCAGCGGTAGTGGGGGAGACAACCCCACTGAGTGTAATGGTGGGAGACACGGAGGACTTGCCACCGGGCCTGAGTTGGCAGACCTCAATGTCTCCGGGAAAATTTTGGGACCGCACAACACCGGGACCAAACCCTAACCAGGGCCTGGGAGAATGTGCTGGAAATTGATGGTAAACCCCAGAAACCAGGGGCTGAATTAATGTTCCCACGATTTATTGTTCTGCAGGATATGTTGTATCGGGTGAACCAAACCGAGGTGAACCTGTTGAACAGTTGGTGGTGCCCACAGCGCATCGCAAGCTTGTCATGGAGCTTGCCCACCAACATGTTCTTGGGGGACACCTGGGGTGGCAGAAAACCCAGGACCGCATACTGCAGCGGTTTTATTGGCCCAGTGTGTTCAAGGAGGTAGAGAATTATTGTAAGTCCTGTCCGACCTGTCAGATAACTAGCCCCCAGCCACATTTCCGTAGTCCTCTGGTACCTCTGCCAATTATTGAAGTACCGCTCGAGCGAATCGCTATGGATTTAATTGGGCCTGTACCAAAGTTCGCCAGGGGCCACCAACACATTCTGGTAGTTCTCGACTATGCCACTCGGTATCCGGAGGCGGTGCCTCTGCGACATACCTCAGCTAAGCTCATTGCCAAAGAGTTAATGGAGATGTTTTCCCGTGTGGGCCTGCCAAAAGAGGTTCTGACAGACCAAGGGACCCCTTTTATGTCCAAAGTAATGAGGGAACTGTGTAAATTGTTGCGTATAAAGCAGCTACGGACGTCCGTTTACCATCCGCAAACAGACGGTCTGGTTGAGAGGTTTAACCAAACTCTAAAAAATATGTTAAAGAGGGTGGTGTCTAGAGATGGGAAGGACTGGGATCTGCTTCTGCCCTATCTCATGTTCGCAGTGCGAGAGGTACCCCAGGCCTCTACTGGGCTCTCGCCCTTCGAACTGCTTTATGGCAGACACCCTCGGGGCCTGTTGGATATCGCCAAGGAAGCATGGGAACAACAGCCTGTCCCCCACAAAAGTGTCATTGAGTATGTCACCCAGATGCAGGAACGGATAGAAAGGGTGTTGCCGCTGGTCCGGGAGCATATGGAGGCAGCACAACAAGCCCAGAGTAGGGTGTATAATCGTCAGGCTCGGGTACGGGGCTTCAATCCGGGAGATCGAGTGTTGGTTCTGGTACCCACCCTTGACAGCAAATTCCTAGCTAGGTGGCAGGGCCCCTATGAGGTGATCGAGAAGGTAGGGGAAGTAATTACAAAGTACACCAGCCAGGCGGCGCAAGCCGGAGCAGGTGTACCACGTGAATTTACTTAAGCCTTGGAAAGATAGGGACACGGCCGACGACCACAGCCCCGGCCAGGGCTTCTAGGTGAAAAGTGTCCAGCCCCACAGTTCGAGGCCTGTGAAGCAGTAACCACGGTAAAATTGCAGACAGCCTGTCTTCCAAACAAGTTCAGGAAGTCAGGAGTTCATCAGTCGGAACACGGATGTGTTCTCGGACCTCCCTGGCCGCACGTCTCTCATCCAACATGACATCGCCACTGAGCCTCAGGCCAAGATCCGGTTAAAACCATACCGGGTACCCGAGGCTCGGCGACGGGCCATCGCGGAGGAAGTACAGTTAATGTTGAAGCTCGATGTCATTGAGGAGTCGAAGAGTGAGTGGGCCAGTCCCATAGTCCTAATACCCAAGCCGGATGGGACGCTATGGTTCTGCAACGATTTTCGCAAGTTAAATGAAGTGTCCAAGTTTGATGCGTATCCCATGCCCCGGGTAGACGAGCTTGTTGAGAGTTTAGGGCAAGCCCGTTATTTTTCTGTGCTAGACCTCACCAAAGGGTACTGGCAGGTACCCTTAACGGAGTCGGCTAAGGAAAAACCGCATTTGTTACCCACGCAGGGCCTGTATCACTACAAGGTGTTACCCTTTGGCCTGCATGGCGCCCCCGCCACTTTCCAAAGGTTAATGGACATAGTGCTGCGACCACATCGCCGGTACGCCTCGGCCTACTTAGATGATGTAGTCATCCACAGCACCGACTGGGAAAGCCATTTACCCAAGGTGCAGGCGGTAGTGGATGCCCTGAGGAAAGCCGACTGACCGCTAACCCAAAGAAGTGCTCCATAGGGTTAGAGGAGACAAAATATCTGGGATATGTAATTGGGCGGGAGTCATCAAACCTCAGGTAACCAAGGTAGAGGCCATTCGTAACTGGCCCCGACCGGTCACCACCAGGCAGGTAAAGTCGTTCCTGGGGATTGTAGGTTACTACATGAGGTTTGTGCCCCACTTTGCCACAATAGCAGCGCCGTTGACAGACCTGTTGAAGGGGCGAAAGTCTGGGAGGGTTAGCTGGAGTGAGAAGGCGGAGGAGGCTCGCCGCGTTGAAGTCGGCCCTGTGTGGGTCCCCGGTTTTGGTGACACCCGACTTCAACAAGGAGTTTGTCGTACAGACCGACGCCTCGGAGGTAGGCCTCGGTGCGGTACTGTCTCAGGAGGTCAACGGGGAAGAACATCCCGTTGTCTTCCTGAGCCGTAAGCTCAATCCCGCCGAGTCCAGATACAGTATAGTGGAGAGGGAGTGCCTGGCTATCAAGTGGGCACTCGAATCTCTCCGCTACTACTTGTTAGGAGGAGGTTCTGCTTGGTGACCGACCATTCCCCTCAAATGGATGAGTCAGGCCAAGGAGAGGAATGCTCGGGTCACCAGGTGGTTCCTATCTCTTCAGAATTTCAAATTCTCTGTGGAACACAGGGCAGGCCGCTTGCAGGGCAACGCAGATGCCCTGTCCCGCGTCCACTGCCTCACGTGTGTTCACCCCCTCAGGGTTGAACAAAGGGGGGGGGTGTGTAAGAGAGTGCAAGGTGTTGTATTTGATAGCAGGTACGTGTCACCGAGGTTGCTGGCCTCGGTGAGGTAAGAGCCGGGTTTTTGGTCTGCAGCAGCTAGTGCTGCTCTGTTAAATAGCATGGCTGCAAAGCCGATCCGGGCCGGCTCTTACTGGGAGCAGCTAAAGAGTAGGGTGGGTGGCTGCTCCCCACGGTCCAGTCCATGTTTTGGGCTGGGTATATAACGCAGCCAGCAGCTGTGTCTGAGGGTGTGATTATCCTGGAGCCTGCAAACAGGGCTGAGGAATTCTCTGTGCTGGAGGAAGGAGCTCAGCAAGGTGGTGTTTCCCTGCGACCTGAAGGTGGAATCGCCTGCGGCTGAGCCGACTGCTAGGTGTGAACCCGCACCTAAACCACCCAAGGTGACTGGACCCTGTGTTGGCCTGTTTTCGTTTTGCCACAGTATTTCCGTTGTGTGTGAACTGTCACCAAGAGACTGCTTTTCTTTTATGGCGTGCAAGTGTGAATAAAACACTGTTTGATGCACCATCTGGACTCCTTGTTTTGCCTCTAAACTGCACCCGCACCGCTGTCTACCAGAGCGACTCCCCACACTGACCATGAAACCAAAAGAACACAGCAAGTAATTGGCCCATTGTTTGGGGAGTTTCTCAATGTTTGTTTAGCTGGACACCGAGTCAATGAGTATCTATAGTTAATTAACAAGGGATAGAAAGTAAATTACCAATTTTGTCTAAAACTGTCGCACGATGCACTAGTGGCATCTAGTGTTCGGACAAGGTTAAGATTTGGATTACGAAATCAGAGGAGGAGGTCTTGGGATAGTAAGAAAACTCCTCTGATGATGTCACTAGTTAATGAGTAAAACAAGGCCAGGCCCAAGGTTTTAGAAAATAAAAAGAGGGTCTTGAGAAAGGAGGACACAAGAAGAGGGGACAAAAAGAGAACCAGAACTCCATCCTGTGAAGACGACCATTTTAAATCCTTGAAACTGACTTCTGATAGCCGATAAACTGGTAGAGTATAATTCTAACTCTATTTGATAGTACCATAGATTGTCATTGTATATATCTATATATATATATCTGATTAACCATACAGTTAGTATCTGTTTTGGAATAAGGTTGGGGTGTAACTGCAGTATCATTCTATACTTCTTCCAAATCAGGGAGAACTATAATACCATTTATAATACGGTATCTTCTCCAAACGAACGGAATTCCGTTCTAAGCTGGTTAATTACTGGATATTTATATGTCTAGATAAATACAAAGAAAATCTGATGTTTAACTAGATTTGGGTCTAACCAGAGATTTGTCGGCTGAGAGAAAATCAGGTATCAGAATAATCAAAATATCACTTAAATATATTCGGTATCTTTTTATATATATATATATGTATACCCCAATATATTGTCTCAATCTGAATTGCATATCAATGATTGTTATTAGATTTCATTGTCACTAATTTTTATATCCATTTGCATTTTAATTTTTCGTTATTTAATAAATATATATATTTTTGATTTACCACCGCCTTGTTTTTGTCGCCTAACCTCAGCGCAGATCACGAGCTCTGATGAGCTGGTATTTATGTTAATAAGATAGAATCTCCTATTTTATAGATTCTAATTTATTCACATAAATTATATAGACTGTTATCGGAAACAGTATAAATATCCCGACATATAATTTGGAGTGTCCCACCAACATCTGCCTAGTTGACACAAAAAATTTTGGGGTGCAAAATATATATTTATAGAGGTCATTGTGGTACTTGTAGTGCGAAAAGTGTAAACATGTCTGGAAACCAATAGCGAGGTTAGCCAAGGCATGCAGGCTGCTGCTGCAGTGGTAAAGACTGATATGCATGATAGAAAGACTCAAGAATTAATTGAACATATTGTGATGTGTTATATGCATGATAGGTTGGATATTAAGAGAGAGTTAAAGGATTGGAGGGTTGAACTGGAACAGAGAGTTGTAGAATATGCAGATGACGTTTGGTCTGATAAATCCCGGTTTGCTGATTATCTCTGTCACATTTCCCAAGCTAAACATAAGAAAGATAAGGATTTATTAATCCTTCAATCGTGGCCTGAATTTGTATATTTAATTTGTGAATTAGCTGAACAATTGGAAAAAGCAAAATATAAAAATGTTGAACAGGCATATGAAATTGATAAATTTCAAAAGACCTATCTGAAATGGAAATTAAGGCAGCCACGGTTTCTGGTGAATTAGCACAATGGTCTGCTAAATTATCAGAATATAATGACAGAGACAATCAACAACAAGAGGTGATAAGAACTCTGGAATGGAAATTAAGTCAAGCTACTAATGAACTGTCTAAATGTCAATTGTCTATGGTGGATCTAGATGAGAAATGTAAAAGGCTGTATAAGGAAAATAGAAGTCTACAAACAGAGTTAGATAACAGGGATCCTGACCCTTTACAATTCAGACAGCCTGAGGATTCTAATAGAATGAAGGTAAAATATTCCAGGGGGAATTAGATGCAGAAAGTAAATATGACAACCCCTTTAATGGAGAAGAGCTAATATTTCTGAGAGAAAATTCTCTTCATAAATTAAAACCAATTTCACCTCCTAGGTCCTCTAAAAACTCATCACAGAGAGCTTCCCAGCCCATAATAGACACCACTAAAGTAATTAAATTTCTTAAAGAAACGGTGGGTCAATTCGCTAAAAGGGATCCCCTCTATAATAAGTCATTTAGAAACCTATGAGGAGGCCATGAGAACTTTACAGCTAGAACAGGACAGACAGAAGATTGAATTTGTTACCTGGGTATTTGAACCAAAACACCGGTACTTCTTTTAATTCCCTCAGAGATATGGGTAAGAATTCATGGTCAGAAATGGTAGCAGAAATCAAAACTGAATTTGGTCCCTATAAGTCAGCTACAGCTGCAAGGAGGGCCTTATTCACTTTAAAATGCCGGCCTAATCAAAGTCCCAGGGAGTTTTTGTCAGTTCTTAAAAATGCATACAGCTTGTCTGAAAAAGATCCCAATTTTGAATGCCATGAATTCATCCAGTTATTTTATGAGGCATTGCCTAATAAAATAAAATTTATTTTGGCCAGGGATTACCATTCCAGAAGGAATCTGGATTGGTTGCTTACAGAGAGCACAACATTGTATGCTGCTCTCCAAAATGCAGATGAGTCTCCTGATAGGAAATCTAAAAGAGCTAATGAGGAAATAGCTGCCAATCAGATAAAAAGAGATCAGGGAAAATTTGAAAGTCCAAAAAGGAGTTATGCGGAAGTCGTACAAACTTCCAGGCCTCCTCAGCCAAAACAAAATCAGCCTAGGCCAGAAGAGAGCAAGGGCCCAAAAGCTGCTGAAAACCCTAATAATAATAAAAATTATGAGTTTAGAAATAGGCGGTTTCCTCCTTTTCAAAATTATCAAAGAAATTATTATAGGGGATTTCAACGTAGGCCTGAAAGGGTTCAAAGTGGTTCTGAATCAGATGGTTCAGGAAAACCCCAATCATATAGGTCACAAAATCAATCTCCAAGAGATTTTGGGAGAAAGAGAAGTAACCTATATGATCGCATGGATCAAATCCAAAATCAGTTTGGAATGTTAATGCAACGGATGGAAGAGCTGTCCAAAGCGGTCACTGCTAACCCTAAAAATCCTTTTTAGGGACAAATCCTCCTGTAGAAAGTCCTCCCCAATTATAAATGGGGAGGCAGGTAAGTATGTCAAATGTTGCCAATGCTGATTCAAGTGTGTGTAAAATGGAGCAGGCTAATACAATTGTCTTTTCCCTGAAAGGAATTTAACTCTTCCGAAGCCACCTGGCAAGGGGGAGGGGAAACTTGTTTGTTCTATCTTACAGCCCACAAAGTCTCCAGCTGTGCAGATGACATGCAATCCTGCTAAAAAGAAGAAGGAGGAGTCAAGGATAAGTATGACTGCCAAGCAGGAAAATAATTTCATTAATCATTCCAAATATCTTTGTTCCTTACAGGAAATAGAACATCGATATTATATGAAAGTGGAATTGTTTGATAACTTTCCTCCCATATTAGCATTGATGGATACAGGTAGCCAAGCAACTTTGTTATCTCAAAAGTATTTCCAGCAATTGCAGGAGGTATCTTCTGAGAGATACAAGTTAAAAAGTTTTAATGCTAACCTGGTGAGTGTTTCAGGCAATGCCCTCAAGGTTATTGGCAAGGCTTGGCTAGATCTAAAAGTGGGAAATAAAATACTTAGCCATCCCACTTTGATCGTGGATATGCCCATTGATCGATTGATTATTGGCATTGATCTCCTTAAGAGATTAAGCCCTGTTATAGATTTTGTCAACAAGGTCATATGGTCCCAAGTGAGGATGCCTATCAATTATGAGCAATCACAATCCCATCACAGTCGGCATAGCTGCCATGTGATAGAGGAAAGGCCGGACTCTATTGAGATCCACTTCAGAAACAGCCAAGTCCCTGATGTCTCTTTCCTACAAACAACCCCGAAGTCCACTATAGGTGAACAGGAGGAGAACACCATATGTGTGTCCCCTGAACGAGTGAAAGATGTTTGTTTGGAAGGGGATATTCTCACAATCCACCTTCACCCAGAGTCTACTGACCCTACTGGGTTTAGTGGCCATGAACAATTCCTAGTGGGAATTGAAAAAGTGGGTGATGAAATATTCTTCCCAATACAAGTAAATAACATCGGAAGAACTAAAAGGGCTAAATTGGACTTGCGCCATGAGAACAGTTACATTAGTAGAGATCTACTAAATCAATTGGCCAATCCAAAGTAATCAGGTATCCAAATCCCCAAGATAATTGGATACACGACTTGGATACTGGATCTGATAATCATAACATCATTGCGAAATGTATGTTAACTATTTCCATTGCAGGTAAATCAGCAACTCATTTATTCCTGGTGCTAAATGAACCCCGATATCCCATGTACATTGGCAACGATGTATTACATCGCTTTGCCATCCATCTGGATATAGTAAATTCCACCTTGTGGACAAGATTAAAGGAAATCCTGATGATTTTATGGATGAATTTGAAGCCCTCAAGTCATCCCAGACACTGCCATATGCCGTCAGTATATTAGTACCACGAGATATAATCATACCTCCAGGTGCTAATAATTTCCTGTTGCCCATTCAGGTATCAAGAGGCCAAAAATTAAAGAATTCTGATGCATTGATCTGTTTATCAAACAGAATGCAACAATTAGGTATTTCAGTAAATCCTACCCCTATGGTGAATTTACAAAACTTTAAAACCCAAATAATCGTGAATAATGGCATGCCAAATGAAGTCCATTTGTCTAAAGATACTATCATTGGTATGGCATTAGATTCAGATTATTACACTTTTGGGTTGCAGAATGTAATTATTGGCCTAATACCTGAATCGTATTTAACAGAGGAACAATTGGTTGAACAAACATTCCATTCTTCTCCTGAAGGACTGTTTACAATCAGTTCAGTATATCCTTTTAATCTTGAAGAAGGTACCTGCAAGGTTGAGGAATCCTCCCTTACCTTTGATCATACAATTAATGAGCAGGAAGCCCAGGAATATCATGAGTTTGTTGAAAAGACAGGTAAGTCAAATCATGACCTCACTGACAGGTTGGAGGAAGCCTATGAAATAGGTCAACCTGAAATTTTCCCAGGGTTTATGGAAATGGTCCAGCAACAACTATTGTTAGCTGACGGATGCTCCAATGACTCAGAGCGCCAACAACTAAAGGAAGTTTTATTAGAATTCAAGGATATCTTTGCAAAAGATTCCTATGATTGTGGTCTGACTGACATACACGTTGCCAGGATTCAGACTGATCCTGATGCGCCTCCCGTTTATATCAAGCAATATCGCCTTCCACTAGCTTGTTACGACTCGCTAGCGGAAATCATTCGAAATCTCAAGGAGAGAGGTATTATAAGACCAGTGCACAGTTCTTATAACAATCCGGTCCTTGGAATTCTCAAACCGAATGGTCAATGGCGTTTATGTGCTGATCTGCGTCAGCTAAATAAACGTGTATATATGTCCGGCTGGCCCGTGCCATATATAGACCAATGCTTGGTACAAATGAAAGGTGCTAGGATCTTTACCACTTTAGATTGCGCTCAGGGGTATTGGACCATCAAAGTGAGTCCCGAGGACCAATACAAACTGGCCTTTACATTTGGTAAAGAACAGTTTGCCTGGACCAGATTACCGTTTGGGTACATAAACTCAGGTCATGAATTTTCTGTATTTCTACATAAAGCTATGCCTGATGCCACGGAAAGAGGAAATTTGACATACGTGGATGACATTTTGATGAAAAGTACATCATTTGACAACCATATCCAGGAGATTAGACATGTACTGATTAAGCTGAAGGAGGCAGGTGTAAAAATTTCTTTACAGAAAGCCCAGTGGTGTCGGACCAAGGTCAATTTCCTTGGACATGAGGTAACTTCTGAAGGCCTGAATCCTCAGAAGAAAAAGGTGGAGGCTATAACGAAATCTAAGACACCTACCAATGTCAGTGAACTAAGGTCATTTTTGGGTATGATGAATTATTCACGCAAATTCATTGATAATTATGCTGAGATCAGTAAACCGTTGTTAACATTGTTAAAGAAAGGTATACCATGGACATGGGGGGAGGATCAGGAATATGCCATGAATGAGCTTAAAAGAAAACTGACCCAAGCACCATGTCTCGCATATCCAGAGGGTGGTAAACCCTTTTATCTGGAAACTGGTTTCACAGATCTCAGTATTAGTGCTGTCCTATGCCAAAAACAGGATAAATTGCATAAAGTAATAGCTTATGCAAGTAAGTCCCTGTCACCAGTAGAAGTAAAGTTTAATGACTGTGAAAAAGCCTTATTAGCCACAGTCTGGGCACTTCAAAACTTTAGAAGTTTTATACAGGGTGAGAAAATCATTGTTGAAACGGCTCACCAGCCCCTACAATATTTGCAGAGTGACAAAATTAGGGATGGTAACTTATCCAATAGCAGAATTACTGCTTGGACCTTGTCTTTACAAGGATGGCCGTTAGAAGTTCGGTATAAGCAAAATAAAAAGTGTCCCGTAGCACAAGGGCTAGCCGATCTTCATGACTGTGCTGCTCATTCTCCTAAAGAAGAGCTGGTAGATGATTTTCTAGAAGAACAAAAATCTTCCCCTTACAAGGTATATGAAGAAGATTATTGCTCTCTACTTCCCTGTGCATATATAGATGGTTGTGCTTATCACACCATAATAGAAGATGATAGGAAACTAGTGGCAGGAATTGGCATTACTTGGGTAAATGAATGTCCTAATATTTCAGTAGGTTACAGTATAGGTGCTAAAAGTAGCCAAGTAGCAGAACTAGCAGCTGTATACCAAACTGTCAAAATTGCTATTGAACATAATATCAAGGAATTCGTAATCGTCACTGATTCCAATTATGTTCGTAACAGTTTTGTAGAATATATGCCCGCCTGGAAGAGAAGTCAAATGTTACGATCCAATAATAAACCTGTGAAACATGCCAAGTTATTTTGTACCATAGATAAATTGGTCCTAGATAATGGTCTAACCATTTATTGGAAAAAGACTAAAGGTCATTCCAAAACCCAGAACATAGATAAAGAAGGTAATGATTTAGCCGATAAATTGGCTAAACAAGGAGCTATAAATGGTGAGCAAATTGAAATAGATCATTTATTAGAGATGATCCCTATTGATGCTATCACTAGACAACAGGCTAAGGCCCTAACTGAAAATAGTGTAGCTCAATGGAGTCAAGAATCTACTAGTGAGGATCTAATCAAGAGTCAGAAGGAAGATCCGATAATAGGAATCTTCTATAAACATATTGAGGATCCTGATAATAATCCCATATCGGAGGATGAGTATGCCCAAAAGGAGGATCTACGATTACTTATGAATACCAAATCCCAATTTAGTATTCTAGATGGATTATTGATGAGGACATCTAAAAATGGTATTCGACAATGGGTAGTCCCTACTTCATTTAGAGGTTTGATGCTACAGCATGCCCATGATGCCCCTACAGCTGGTCATCGTGGAGTAAAGATCACATATGAGTCACTACGTGATTATGCCTACTGGCCTCATATGTTGAAAGATGTACAGAGCTATTGTCAAGGTTGTTTGGTATGTGCGCAATTTCAACCTCAAGGTCCTAAACATCGCGCACCACTTCAGAAGAAAGGTTTTTCATTACCCTGGTCTGACATACAAATCGATTTCATTGGTCCTGTTACCCGGTCATCCCGAGGAAATAAATACATGTTGACTGTCACTTGTGTGTTTACAAAATGGGTAGAGTGTTTACCGGCCCGTAATAACACCGCCGAAACATGTGCCACTTTGTTGATTAACCATGTGTTTTCCAGATTTGGGTTACCACTGAGGATCGACTCAGACCGTGGTTCGCACTTTGTAAGCGAGGTAATGACCAAGATGTGGAAGATCTTGGGGGTGAAAAGGAAATTACATATTGCCTATCGTCCAGCATCTAGTGGATCCGTGGAGCGCTATAACCAGTCCATAGTTAACATCCTTAAGAAGTATGTTAAGGAGTCAGGTAAAGACTGGGATATAAGGTTACCATTAGTACTTATGGCCATTAGAGCTACTCCAAGTACAGCTACCAAAATGTCACCGCTTGAACTGATGACGGGAAGAAGAATGGTACTTCCTCAACATCTGTTGTATCGTACATCGGATCATAACCTGATCAATGCGGCCACGACACATCAGTATGTGGAGGACCTTCGTAAGTATCTTCAGCATGCGTTTGCTTTCGCGCAGAAGAATCTAGAGAAAGCTGCAGTAAGTAATAAAGCTTATTATGATTTAAAAACAACCAAGAAAGAATACGAGGTAGGTGATAGAGTATATCTCTATAACTTTGCCCGGGACCGGGTTAAAGAAAGGAAATTTCTTCCATCATGGAAAGGTCCTTATGATATTATTGATAAAATATCACCTGTAGTGTATAAGGTAAAATTTAATACCAAAGATGGTTTTATAGAAAAATGGGTTCATGTCAACCAACTGCGAGTATGTCATCCTAAATCACAGTTGAGAATATTAGAGGGTGATGCTGAAGAAGAAAATGAGTAAGGGTAGCATGATGCTAATTTCTCTCAGTTCGCAAATATTCAGATTTCTTTTATAGAAGATGTTACATACCCAAATTAAGAAACTATCATTGTTAAGTGTTAAAATCATATACTTATATTCTTGATTTCTTTTATAGGCTTGATAGTCTGAGAAAAGACGATAGCCCTTCCGAGAAAGGACAGACCGAACTGAGACGTCGACTCTCCGAGGTGACGATGACTTACAAGACTACAGCCATTGGTTGGATGGTATTAATCCTTGGAGCCCAATTTCGGATGGAACCTATCATCAAATCCAGACCATCTTCGGGAATAATGATACAGGATGCTCCTGGATTCTTGTTGGTAGAAAAGAAAATTCTGTCACAGAAAATTTTTGTGAGTTTGGATCCCAGAACCATTATTGAGAGAAAATATAACATTTCACAATTTCAATTAGAAGAGATGCAAGAATGGTATAAGATCCATGTGAAGCAAGCTCAAATGAGAGTGCAGGAGATTTTGGAGCATGCAAGGAAACCTTTTGTTTTACAATCTATCCCAAGATGAAGAATTAATGGACCAAAATAAAGTTCTACTGAATTTCTTCCCAATTATGTTTAAGCTGACACTTACATCACCGGGAAGAAAGGGGGGATTTGTCAGAACTTTTTGGAATCAAAAGTCCATCAATCAAGGCTTACACAGTTAGATGTATAAAAAGCTGAATAGAAGCCATTTTGCTTATGGAGCTGACTTCAGAAAGCTAAGATGAAGTAACTTGTCTTGGTTAGGTGAGAAATCCCTAACTAGAAAGTTAGCTATCTGTGGAAAATATTTGCCATGTCTGGTCTTAGAAGAAGGAGATTGCAGACAGGTCATAAACATCTTTAAGTTGAATTTCACAAGAGATAGGACAGATGGAATGATATTAGTCTGTATTATGTTTTTGTAATCTATAAATGAATAAGATTTTGGTGTAGGGGATAAATGTTAAAAGGTGTCTGTCTTAATTCCTAAAGGTATCCTATTAATGAAATATTTTGTGTAAATGTATTTAACTGGTGGTGTGATATGAGGGAACTATAATTTTGCTGAGATGGTGTTTGTTGAAATTCTTTGACTAGTTGGAGTGGACCCAGGTGTGGTAAGAGCAAACATTAGATCCCATCTAGACAATGGACATAGTAGTGGAATTGTGTATTAAGGATTAGGTATGTCTGACCATGAAACCAAAAGAACACAGCAAGTAATTGGCCCATTGTTTGGGGAGTTTCTCAATGTTTGGTTAGCTGGACACCGAGTCAATGAGTATCTATAGTTAATTAACAAGGGATAGAAAGTAAATTACCAATTTTGTCTAAAACTGTTGCACGATGCACTAGTGGCATCTAGTGTTCGGACAAGGTTAAGATTTGGATTACGAAATCAGAGGAGGAGGTCTTGGGATAGTAAGAAAACTCCTCTGATGATGTCACTAGTTAATGAGTAAAACAAGGCCAGGCCCAAGGTTTTAGAAAATAAAAAGAGGGTCTTGAGATAAAGAAAAAAAAAGGACGGAGGAAGAGAAAGGAGGACACAAGAAGAGGGGACAAAAAGAGAACCAGAACTCCATCCTGTGAAGACGACTCATTTTAAATCCTTGAAACTGACTTCTGATAGCCGATAAACTGGTACAGTATAATTCTAACTCAATTTGATAGTACCATAGATTGTCATTGTATATATCTATATATATATATCTGATTAACCATACAGTTAGTATCTGTTTTGGAATAAGGTTGGGGTGTAACTGCAGTATCATTCTATACTTCTTCCAAATCAGGGAGAACTATAATACCATTTATAATACGGTATCTTTCTCCAAACGAACGGAATTCCGTTCTAAGCTGGTTAATTACTGGATATTTATATGTCTAGATAAATACAAAGGAAATCTGATGTCGACCAGATTTGGGTCTAACCAGAGATTTGTCGGCTGAGAGAAAATCAGGTATCAGAATAATCAAAATATCACTTAAATATATTCGGTATCTTTTTATATATATATATGTATACCCCAATATATTGTCTCAATCTGAATTGCATATCAATGATTGTTATTAGATTTCATTGTCACTAATTTTTATATCCATTTGCATTTTAATTTTTCGTTATTTAATAAATATATATATTTTGATTTACCACCGCCTTGTTTTTGTCGTCTAACTCAGCGCAGATCACGAGCTCTGATGAGCTGGTATTTATGTTAATAAGATAGAATCTCCTATTTTATAGATTCTAATTTATTCACATAAATTATATAGACTGTTATCGGAAACAGTATAAATATCCCGACACTGCTTATACTGTGCGTCGGCTGACCATACGGTTGATGGATGTCCCGCCATAAGGAAGAAACATGAAGGTAACATGATGATGTTTTGTAACTTAGGCAGTAAAAATAACAACACAAGTGGTTACATCTATATGTCTCTCACCTTACAGTGGGACCAAAACCGAACTATCGTTGATGCAATGGTGGACACGGGAGCTTCGGGGAATTTTATCGATAGTCATCTGGTAGAGCGAAATAAAATTCCCCATACAAGGAAAGATGTATCGATATCCGTGAGTTTTATTGACAGTACCACTTCTAGACCTATCCACAGCCAGACTCAACCACTTCTGGTGACAAGCGAAAATAACCACACAGAATTCTTATCCTTTGATATCATACACTCCCCTTTGTTCCCCATTATTTTAGGCTTGCCATGTCTCCGGTTACATCAACGGCTCTCCTATGGGAACAGGGGAGAGTTGGGTTTACCTCACGTTATTGCATGGAGACCTGCTTCCCTTTTAAAACCCTCATGCATGTGGGGGTGAACCAGGTCCCTACCCAATACGCAGAGTTCTCGGAGGTATTCAGTGCAAAGATGGCGGAATCCATACCGCCCCATAGACCCTACGATTGCCCCATAGACTTGTTGCCGGGCAGTGAAATACCCACAGGAAGAATCTACCCATTGGCACAACCAGAACTTGACCACCTCAAACGGTATCTGGAAGAGAACTTAAGGAAGGGATTCATTCGGCCTTCAACCTCCCCTGCAGCCGCGGGTATGTTCTTTGTAAGGAACAAAGACTTGTGCCTTAGTCCTATCATTGACTACAGAGCATTAAATAAAGTAACAATCAAAAATCGGTACCCCCTGCCTCTAATATCCGAGCTTATTGAAAGACTTCAAACATCCACTAACTACACTAAGCTGGACTTGAGAGGCGCATACAACTTGTTTAGGATCAGAACCGGGGATGAATGGAAGACTGCCTTCTGCACCCGGTTCGGCCTTTTTGAGTACATGGTAATCCCCTTCGGATTGTGCAACGCTCCTGCCACATTCCAAAACTTTATCAACTACATTTTCAGGGATCTACTAGATGTATGTGTCGTCATCTATCTAGATGACATACTGGTGTATTCCGATAACCTACAAGATCACAAGAAACACATCCGTTGGGTACTTGCACGATTAAGCGCCCACCGCTTTTACGTCAAACTGGAAAAGTGTATATTTGAGACTACTACCCTTTCGTTCCTTGGATATATAATCTCACCCAAGGGAATTCAGATGGATCAGTCAAAAATCACTTGTATCCAAAACTGGCCAACCCCGGACTCCAGGAAAGCCCTTCAGCGATTCATAGGGTTCTCGAACTTCTACAGGAAATTTATCAAGGACTTCTCCGCTACCATCAAACCCCTAACCAGATTAACTAGTGTTAATGCGAAATTTGTTTGGTCCTTGGAGGCCCAATCAGCTTTTGAGTTACTCAAAGACAGATTCCCTTCAGCACCAATACTGACCATTCTGAATCCAAACTATCACTACGTGCTGGAAGCAGCCTTAGGAGCTCTTCTGTCCCAGCGGAGCTCCTTCTCATCACCATTACATCCTGTCGGGTTCTACTCCCAGACTCTAAACACCGCTGAAATCAACTACCCCATAGGGGAAAAGGAACTTCTTGCCATAAAATGTTCCCTAGAGAACTGGAGGCATCTACTTAAAGGTTCAACACACCCCATCATGATATACATGGATCACCGTAATTTACAATACCTGAAAACCAGTAAAACACTGTCAGCCCGTCAGGTACAGTGGAGTTTTTTTTTTGACAGATTCAACTTTCAAATTACATACCGACCAGGCTCAAAAAATGGGAAGGCCGTCGCCTTATCACGTCTGGCTGAATGCCGCGCCGCAGTCACGGCCCCCACATGCATCATACCACCTAACAAAATTATTCTCGCCACTGGAAACCCAGCTCAAGGATGCTTTGAATAATGACCGTGCTAACACCCCCCCCCCCCCCCCGGTAGACCTACTAACTACAATGGCACACTTTGTGGCCCTCAAAAAATTAGCCTCCTCCAGGGAAACTGCCGAGTCCTTCCTGTCCAATGCCATAAAACTACATGGAGTCCCTAGCCAGGTTATATCAGACAGGGGTTCACAATTTGTAGAGCGCTCTGTTTTAGACTCCAAATCGACCATAGAATGTCTACCACCTACCACCCCCAAACTAACGGGCAGACGGAAAGGGTGAACCAGTGTCTGGAACAATTTCTCAGATGTCACTGCTCATTCCTTCAAGATGACTGGAAAGGCCTACTTCCTCTTGCCGAATTCGCTTACAATAATTCTGAGAATTCCTCCACTTTACATAGTCCATTCTTTGCTAATTATGGATTCCACCCCAAGTCTCTCCCTGAAATCAGCCTTTCTACAAACGTTCCTGCCACAGATGATTATCTAACTACCCTGCAAACAACCCTCAGGACACTGAAAGACAACCTCCAATGGGCAAAGGAAAAGCAGAAGATCTACTACGACCATCACAGAAGAGAAAATCCTCCTTATCAGGTTGGAGACTCGTTATGGCTGTCGACGAGAAACCTTTGGTTGGGGGTACCTGCCAGGAAACTGGGTAGGCAATTTCTGGGTCCTTTCCTGATAGAAAGGATTATCAACCCCAACACGGTGAGACTTACCCTTCCTCCTCGACTACAGGTACATCCCACATTCCATGTATCGTTGCTAAAACCGTTCAGACCTAGCCCGTTCCCCTCACGGGTTCCTCAACCCTCGCCCCCGATAGATGTCCGAGGTGAGGAGGAATTTGAGGTTGAGCAGCTCATCGTTTCCAGAAGAAGATGGGGGAGGATCCAGTACCTCGTTAGATGGAAGGGTTACGGGTCTCAGGATGACTCTTGGGAAGATGTGCGAGGCGTCCATGCACCCAGACTCCAAAGGTTATTCCACCGGAGGTTTCCCGACCGACCCTCCCCTACTGGGGTACCCCGGAGAGGGTCCCCTTAAGGAGGGGGGTACTTTAAGGGTATGGTGGGTTGCACTCAAGCCTGGATCCATGCCCTGTGTAACCATGACAGCGATCGCTGCTTGCCTTCCAGGCTGGAAGCAGTGGCCGAGGCTGCAGTGGCAGAGCCAGAAGATGCACAGGGTGTTCCACTAATGGAGTGCGCACCCTGCCAGCTCCATTCACCACGAGGACTTAAGACCCTAACTACCCAGAACTCTGAACCTCCAGGAGGAACCCCCAACCTACCTTAACCGGCTCCATCACTGCAGGATCCCCGCAGGACTCCTAACAGCAAGTATTCAGCCTGTCACTTGATTCACTGACGGTACTCACTGAGAGTAAGGGACTTGCGGTTGAGACTATTAGTACTGCAGAGCTGGGTTACCTGGATAATGCAATTAGCTGTTAATCATGTGAACTAAACTCCCCACAAGTGAGAGACTGTCTGTATATTACGGTGGCCAAACTGTGATTGAGATATACATGTGTTTGCCTACATCAAACTAGCGGATGCAATCGTTTGCCTGAGGGGATTAATTCACTTCTAAATGAACATTCTTCACTATTAGTTTAATTCTCTATCACTAGTACGTGGCACATGATTTCGTTAACCCCATACTCTAGGCTTAAGACTGAGAAAGCTGCCTAGGGTTCACACTGAGCAGCCGCAATAGACACCGCCAACACTCAAGCAGTGTGACAAAAGTGGATGTCAAAGGACTCCGCGGTTAAGATCCTAACTGACCAATTTGGTGCGTTACAAGGGGCACTTCTTTATTGAATCCTCATTTTTTTAACTTTACCATGATCTTGCGGTGCAACCCGAAGTTGAATGAACCTCTCCTCAATCTGGGCGCCGGGGTCTAAATAACTGAAAGTGGCCTTCTCCAGTGGTGGGTGATATGATGCCTTATTCCTTGCAGTGGGACCTCTCTCCTCTGTCTGGGTGCTGGGGCCTAAATAACTGAAAGTAGCCTTCTCCAGTGGTGGGTGATATGAAGCCTGATTTTATGCTATGGGACCTCTCTCCTCTGTCTGGGTGCTGGGGCCTAAATAACTGAAAGTGGCCTTCTCCAGTGGTGGGTGATATGACGCCTTATTCCTTGCTGTGGGACCTCTCTCCTCTGTCTGTGTGCTGGGGCCTAAATAACTGAAAGTGGCCTTCTCCAGTGGTGGGTGATATGACGCCTGATTCTCTGCCAAGGGACCTCTCTCCAATTGATATTGGTTAATTTTTATTTATTTTATTTTATTTTAATTCATTTCCCTGCAGGGCATTTACCTACATTTTGCTGCCTTTTGCAGCCCTCTAGCCCTTTCCTGGACTATTTTACAGCCTTTTTAGTGCCCAAAAGTTCGGGTCCCCATTGACTTCAATGGGGTTCGGGTTCTTGATGAAGTTCGGGTCGGGTTCGGATCCCGAACCCGAACATTTTCAGGAAGTTCGGCCGAACTTCTCGAACCCGAACATCCAGGTGTTCGCTCAACTCTAGACATGACGGCTGCCCCAGCACACTCAGCTCTGTTATATCTCTATATATATGACATCTGACCATCACACTCCGAACTGCTAAATCCATACACATGACAGCTTCCCCAGCACACTCAGCTCTGCTATATCTCTATATATCACAGATGCTCCAGCACACTCAGCTCTGCTTTATCTCTATGTATGAAAGCTGCCCGACCACACTCAGCTCTGCTTTATCTCTATATATGAAAGCTGAACCAGCACACTCAGCTCTGATACAGCCATACACATGACAGCTTCCCCTGCAAACTCTGCTTTGATACATCCATGCACATGACAGCTGCACCAGCACACTCAGACTGCTATATCTCTATATTTGATATCTGTCCAAGCACATCGCTTTGCTGTATCTATACACATGAAAACTGCCACAGCACACTCAGTTCTGCTACATCGATAAACATGACAGTTGCCCCAGCACACTCAGCTTTGCTACATCCACACACATGACAGCTGCCCCAGCACACTCAGCTCAGCTATATCTCTATATATGATGGCTGCCAGAGCACATTCATCCTGCTATATCTCTATATATGACAGCTGTCCCAGCAGACTCAGCTCAGCTACATCCATACATATGACAGCTTCCCCTGCACACTCAGCTCTACTATATCTCTATATATGACAGCTGCCCCAGAACACTCAGCACTGCTACATTTATATACATGAGAGCTGCCCAACACACTCAGATCTCCTAAATCTCTATATATGACAGCTGCCCCTAGCACACTCAGCCCTGCTACATCCATACACATGACAGCTTCCCCAGCACACTCAGCTTTGCTACATCCATACACATGACAGCTGCCCCAGCACACTAAGCTTAGCTATATCTCTCTATATGACAGCTGCCAGAGCACACTCAGCCTGCTATATCTCTATATATGACAGATGCCCAGCTCACTCAGCTCTGCTACATCCATAAACATGACAGCTTCCCCTGCACACTCAGCTCTACTATATCTCTATATATGAAAGCTACCCAGCACACTCAGCACTGCAACATCTATACACATGAGAGCTGCCCCAGCACACTCAGCTCTGCTATATCTTCATAAATGACAGCTGACCTGACAAACTCAGCTCAGCGATTTCTTTATATATGACAGATGCCCCAGCAGACTCAGCTCTGCTATATCTCTATATTGGACAGCTGCCCCAGCTCACTCAGCTCTCTTATATCTTTATTTTTATATAACAGCTGCTCCAGCACATTCAGAACTACTATATCTTTATATTTATGACATCTGCCCCAACACACTAAGCACTGCTATATCTCTATATATGAAAGCTGCCCCAGCACACTCAGTTTTTCTTTATCTCTATATATGACAGCTGCACTAGTACACTCAGCTCTGCTACATCTATACACATGACATCTGTTCCAGCACACCCACCTCTGCTATATCTCTCTCTCTCTATATATATATATATATATATATATATATATATAAGCTGCCCCAGCACATTAAGCTCTGCTATATCTTTATATATGGCAGTTGCCCCAGCACACTCAGCTCAGCTATATCTCTATATTTGATAGCTGGCCTAGCACACTCAGCTCTGCAAGATCTCTATATATGACAGCTGCCCCAGCATATTCAGCTTTGTTAGATCTCTTTATATTACAGCTTCCCCAGATCACTCAACCCTGCTATATCTTAATATATGATAGCTGCCCCATCACACTCATCTCTGCTAGATCTCTATATATGACAGCTGCTGCAGCACACTCAACTCTGCTATATCTTTATATTGTCACGGCTGTATGTGAGCAACAAGAGCATACACAGTGAATTAGCTACTGACCGGACCCAAACTAGGGAACATAAAGGGTGACCCCTGTCAGACCCTAAAAGCTCTCCCTATGCTGCTAAGCCCATGTCCAGATCCAGATGGTGGATCGAGACATGCCCGCGTACCTAAGGCTGAAGACCACTGTAACCCCTACAATAGTGGAAGGGGCACAGCCACCGGTGCCCTGCTCAGTATATAGACGGAACCGGGGTCGCCTCGGATCCAGTCAGCAAACAAACAGAAACACACAATGTCTGCACACTTAACTGAAGGAGCTGCAGCAGCAGTGAAAACAGATCCAAAGTCAGCAGACAATATCCGAAGTACTTGCTTCAGCAGAACACAGGTCCAGTGAAAAGATATCACACAAGTGAAGATACTAAAGCAAGAGATACAGGTCAAATGAAAAGTATAATCCGCACGAATAAACAGGAAGAGGGGTATTTTATAGGAAGAGGAATCAATCACAGGAGGGACAGCTGGGAGGAGGTAAACTGAAAGTAAAGACCTCATCACAGGGGCGGAGAAACAGAGCAGAGAGAACTCCTCCAAGCTCTAGTAGTGACATCATCACAGGGGTGGAGAAACAGAGCTGTGAGAACGTCTCAAAGCTCTGGTAGTGACATATATATGACAGCTGCCCCAGCACACTCAGCACTGCTACAACCATACACATGACAGCTGCCCAAGCTCACTCAGCTATTCCACATCCATACACATGACAGCTGCTGCCCCAACACACTAATCTCTGCTAGATCTCTATATATTTCTGCTGCCCAAACACACTCAGCTCTACTATATTTTTATATATGACAGCTACCCCAGCACACTCAGCACTGCAACATCAATACACAAAACAGCTTTCCCTGCACACTCAGCTCTGCTATATCTCTATATATATATGACATCTGCCCCAGCACACTCAGTTCTGCTATATCTATTTATTTGACACCTGCACCAGCAAACTCAGCTCTGCTAAATCTCTCTATATGACAGCTGTCCCAGCACACTCAGCTCTTTTATATCTCTATATATGACAGCTGCCACAGCACACTCAGCTCTGCTATATTTTAATACACATGATAGCTGCCCCAGCACACTCTGCTCCACTATATCTTTATGTATACATCTGCCCCAGCACAGTCAGCTTTGCTATATCTCTATATATAACAGCTGCCCCAGCACATTCAGCTCTGCTATAACTTTATATACAACAGCTTACCCAGCACACTCAGCTATGCTACAGCTATACACATGACAGCTGCCCTAGCACACTCGGATCTGTTATATCTCTATATATATATATATATATATATATGACATCTGACCAGGCAAACTCAGCTCTGCTATATTTCTATATATGACAGCTGCCCCAGCAGACTCAGCTCTGCTATATCTCTGTATATGACAGCTGCCGCAGCTCACTCAGCTCTCTTATATCTTTATATACGACAGCTTACCCAGCACACTCAGCTATGCTACAGCTATACACATGACAGTTGCCCTAGCACACTCGGCTCTGTTATATCTCTATATATATATATGACATCTGACCAGGCAAACTCAGCTCTGCTATATTTCTATATATGACAGCTGCCCCAGCAGACTCAGCTCTGCTATATCTCTATATATGACAGCTGCCGCAGCTCACTCAGCTCTCTTATGTCTTTATATATGACAGCTTACCCAGCACATTCAGCTTTCTACATCTATAGACATGATGGCTGCCCCAGCACAATCAGCTCTGTTATATCTCTATATATATGACATCTGACCCAGCATACTCAGATCTGCTACATCGATACACATGACAGCTTCCCTTGCACACCCAGCTCTGCTAAATCTCTATATGTTACAGATGCCCCAGCACACTCAGCTCTGGGATATATTTATATATGACAGCTGCCACAGCACACTCTGCACTGCAACATCAATACACATGAGTGCTGCCCCTGCACACTCAGATCTGCTAAATATATATTTATGACAGCTGCCCCAGCAGACACAGCTCTGCCATATCTCTATATATGACAGCTGCCCCAGCTCACTCAGCTCTCTTATATCTTTATATATGACGGCTTGCCCAGCACACTCAGCTTTGCTACATCTATACACATGACAGCTGCCCAGCACACTCAGCCCTGCCCCATCTCTATACATATGACATCTGCCCCAGCACACTCCGCTCTGTATATCTCTATAAATATGACATATGCCCCAACTCACTCAGGCCTGCTAAATCTCTATATGTGACAACTGCCCCAGCACACTCAGCTCTGCTTTAACTCTATATTTAACAGCTGCACCAGCACACTTAGCTTTTGAAAAAAGTCATCGGAACCAGGGATTCCCAACCAGTCTTCCAAGCTGGTACTTGCCCAGCCTTAAGCTGTATAGCTTCTGCGATCTGACGAGTGCAGGTATGATCAGCTTAGAATAACTATTGACAGAGTCAGGTGCAAGCCATTGTCCTTTTTTGATGGAAATCATTAGTTACCTTAACATTTAAAATAAATGTCATCGGAACCTGGGATTTCCATCCAATCTCCCAAGCTGGTACTTGACCAGCATTAAGCTGTTTACCTTCTGAAATCTCACCAGTACAGGTATGATCAGCTTAGAATAACCTTAGACAGAGTCAGCTTCAATCCATTGTCCTTTTTTGATGGAAATCATTAGTAACCTTAACTAGTGAAAAAAGTCAACGGAACCAGGGATTCCCAACCAGCCTCCCAAGCTAGTACTTGCCACGACTTAAGCTGTATACCTTCTGCAATCTGGAAAGTGCCGGTATAATCAGCTTAGAATAACCATTGACAGAGTCAGGTGCAAGCCATTGTCCTTTTTTTTATGGAGATCATTTAGTAACCTTAACTTAGGAAAAAAATCAACAGAATCGTTAATTTCTAACGATAATTTGTTTTCCCTTAGTCCTAACAGCAGCACAGATGGGGTTAATGCCTCCCGTGAGCTGGTAGGAGTGGCGGAATTTTAATGAGCCCAATCAAGAAAGAACTCCCTTTAAAAGAAGGGGACCACCCACCAGCCCACCGTGTTTGTGACAAGAGTTGCTCACTTAGGGTGGGAAATTTGTGTGCTGCTGTTAGGACTAAGGGAAAACAAATTATCATTAGAAATTAACGATTCCCTTACGTCCTACCAGCAGCACAGATGGGGAGATGGCAAGAGGAACCCCTAGGGAGGGCCCTCCTGCCTGGCAGAAAACATCGTCTGCCCGAAGGCCGAGAACTCAGAGATTCTCGCATCCACCCGATAGTGCGAGATATAAGTGGATTCTGAGCTCCAGGAGGCTGCCTTACAGATCAACTCCAAAGGCAGACAGCTCCTTTCCGCAAATGAAGTTGCCACAGCCCATGTAGAATGGGCCTTGACAAAGTCGGGAGGATCTAATGACAGGGAAATAAATGATTCCCTAATAGCCTCCCTGATCCAGCGACTAATTGTTGGTTTAGACGCTTTACGGCCTTTAGACTTACCGGCAAACAGGATAAAGAGATTCTCATCTATCCTGAACTCCTTGGTTCTATCCACATAGACCTGGAGGCATCTCGAAATGTCCAGGGGGTGCCTAACTGGAGCAGGAGAAGAGGAGGAGGAAGATTGAAAAACAGGTAAAGAGATTACCTGATTGATGTTCTGAAAAGAAGGGACTTTGGGCCTGAAGTAAGGCAAAAATCTTAGGAGAACACGGTCCTGGAAAAAGGTCGTATATGGGTGCAAGGCCGAAAAGGCCTGCAACTCGGACACCCTCTTGGCAGATGTCACAGCCAGTAGAAAAACTGTCTTCAAAGTAAGACATTTGAAATCCACCTCCTCCAAGGGCTCAAAGGGGTGAGATGACAACCCCTTGAGAGCTGCTGACAAATCCCATTGAGGGATGGGTTTCAGCACTGTAGGCTTTAGTCTTTCAGCTCCTTTCAGGAAGCGTTTAATGAGCGGGTCCCGGGAAAATGACTTGTCTAGGCATGCCGACAGTGCCGCTATCTGGACTCTCAAGGTAGATGGAGCAAGGCCTTTGTCCAACCCATCTTGTAGAAATTGCAGCAGCGCTGATTGGGGCGGATCTGCGTACGCCACCGCTTTTGAGTCACACCATGTTGAGAAGATCTTCATAATTCGGGCATAAGCTTTATTCGTGGACTCCGCTCTGGAATGAGACAGAGTTCTCAGGACCGACTCTGAAAGCCCTTCTACTCTGGAAAGGGGCTGATCATCCTCCAGGCTGTCAGGTTGAATCTGCGCAGATCTGGGCAGAGATGAGTGTCCCACGACACCAGGGTCTGCTCTGGGGGGAGTCTCCAGTATTGTCCCTGACTCATCTGCATGAGTTGGGTAAACCAGGATCTCTTCGGCCAAAACGGTATGATGGCAATCACTGAGGCCTGATCCTGACGGATTTTCATCAATACCCTCGGTATCATGGAAAAAGGAGGGAAGATGTATGCCAGCCTGAACCTCCACGGTATTGACAGAGCATCTATCGCCAGGGGGTTGTCCTCCCGATACAGGGAGCAGAACCTGTGGACCTTGGCGTTGAACCTCGTTGCCATGAGATCTACCTCTGGCGGACCCCATCTGGTAACGATCTGTCTGAAGATTTCCGGATCCAAGGCCCATTCCAATGTTGGAAGGCCCCTGCTCAGGCGGTCCGCTATTATATTGTGGGACCCCCGAATGTGGATGGCAGACAGATGGGAAAGGTTCGCTTCTGCCCACCGCAGAATTACCCCTATCTCTGACAGAAGGGGCAGAGATCTTGTGCCTCCCTGCTTGTTCAGGTACATTACTGCAGTCATATTGTCTGATTGTACTTTCACTGCTTTCCCTCTGATCTGAGGGGCGAAGTGAAGGAGGGTAAGCTGGATAGCTCGAATCTCGCGGAGATTGGAGGAAAGAAGCCTCTCCTGAGGAGACCAGGTCCCACGGACCGGAGTACCTTGAAAATGCGCGCCCCAGCCTACTAGGGACGCGTCCGTGGTCAATATGACCCATTCTGGATGGGTCATAGACTTGCCTCCCTCTAGATGGAACCACCATCTTAGTGAGGTCCGAGTTTGACAAGACAGGGAGCAAAGGGAATCTAGGCCTGACTGGTTGCCATCCCATTTTGCTAGGACCTCCGACTGTAATGGGCGGAGGTGCCACAAAGCCCAAGGAACCGCGTCCGCGGCTGCTGACATGAGCCCCAACATCCTCATGAGAGTCCGAATAGAGACTCGTCGTGGAACAAACAGGAACTTTGCCAAGTCCTGGATCCGAGCCGTCCTTTTCTGAGTCAAACGGAGGCACATCTCCATGGAGTCGACTATGAAGCCCAGAAAGATGATAGAGGTTGATGGGCTCAAGTTGGACTTCTGCCAGTTGACTATCCAGCCAAGCCGGGTCAGGAAGGAGATGGCTACATGAAGATGGTGGGAAAGAACAGGAACCGAAGAGGCTAAAAAAAGCCAATCGTCCAGATAGGGTATTATGGTCAGTCCCTGAAGTCTCAAAGCTGCCACCACCGCGACCACCACCTTGGTGAAGGTAATGGGAGCTGAGGAGATTCCAAATGGGAGGGCGGCAAACTGAAGGTGCCGCACCGTACCTGAAATCCGAACCGCGATTCTGAGATACCTGCGAGAAGCAGGATGAATCGGGATGTGTAGGTAGGCGTCCTTGAGATCCAAGGTCGCCATAACATTGCCGGGCCTGAGGATATGGGATACTGACCTTATGGTTTCCATGCGAAACCTTACTTTTTTTACATAGCGGTTGAAGAATCTCAGATCGATGATCATCCGGAGATCTCCTGATTTTTTGGGCACCAGAAAGACTGGTGAGTAAATCCCTAGCCCTCGCTCCCCTGCCGGAACCTCCTCTAAAGCCCCCTTGGAGCTATACTCCTGGATATATGTCTCCAACAGAAGTTGCCTGTCTGGCTGAAGCTGCTGGTTGATCAGGAACCTTTCTGGGGGGGGAGAGGAAAGATCTATGAGATACCCGTGGGAGATTATATTCAGCACCCACGGGTCTGGCACTTCCTGATTCCAGACCTGCTGGAAATGGGACAGACGCCCCCCTACAGGAACTCGAGGAAGAGGAGTGGTGAAATCTGACTGAGTAAGGGCAGGGGCAGCGGGGATCAACCGAGAGCCTCGGGGAGGCCCGTAGTCAGGAGGGCTTAGCCTCCTTAGTACCTCTGCGGGGACGCCTGGAAGATTTCCGCTGCGCCCCCCAGGATTTAGGCTTGGTCGGCTGACCTGATGTCCCCGGGCGATCCTGTCTCCCTTTCTCACGAAAGGGCTGTTGCGGGAGGGACTTCCCTTTTTTATCGGAGAGCCCCTCCATAAGCCTGTCGAGCTCTGAACCAAAGAGGCGATCAGGCTCAAAAGGTAGACCACAAAGGTTGTACTTGGACGCGTTGTCAGCGACCCAAGGTTTCAACCACAGTGGCCTACGCGCTGCTGAAGTTAGGGCCATAGTCTTGGCTGCCAGCTTTAGCTGAATTTGTGCAGTGTCACACAGAAAATCCACTGCGAGATTAGCGGTCTTAAAGGCCGCTAGAATGTCATCACGTGAGGCGCTCTGGTCCACGTCTGTCTGGATCTTGTTCAATCTAGAACGAAGAAAGGCGGATACCTCCGTAGCTGCGATGGCAATAAAAGCTGAGGCTGCCGCCGCCGAATACCCTCTTCTTAGGGTGCCTTCAGCCCTCCTGTCCAGAGGGTCCTGTAGACTGGATCCATCATCCGTTGGTACGAGGGTACGTTTGGATAACTTGGCTATTGCCATATCAACCTTAGGGATGGAATCCCATGATTCCATTAAGGTTTTTGCCATCGGGAACATAGTCTTGAATTTTTTAGTCAAGACCGGCCCCTTTTCAGGTTTTTTCCATTCCATCTGCATCATAGATGAAAGGGCCTCATCCACCTTAAAGACACGCTGTGCCCGGTAGGCGGGATAGGATGACTCCCCAGGGTCAACATCATGGTCCCCCGACCTGATGGACTTCAGCAGTTTCTGAGTCTTCTCTGGAGGGAAGAAGGCAGAAGGCAACTCCTCTTCGTCCGAAGAGGAATCCGCGGAGATTGCGGCTGGCCTCTCAACGGACGCCGCAACTTCCATGGGAGCTTGGGATGAGGCAGGAAGCCTCTCATCAAGCAAGTTAACGACTCCTCTGATGGAGTCATCGACATAGGTTTTCACCCACTGATACATGTCTTGCATGCTGGGTTCGGTGGACGCCTGAGATCTTCTACACACTTCACACCTGGAATACGGACATTTCTCATCCAAGGAGAAACATGCCAAGTGTCTTCTCTTGGCAGCCGACTTCCGAAGCGGATCCGAGTCCCTGGGCGAGGTCATCTCTAGCGGAGACAAAGAGAAATTAAATTCTGTTTGGAACATAACAAAAAAACTCTAAGTTTTGAAAAATAAGTCCCACCAAAACACAGAAGCAAAAACAATTCTATCAGAATCACAGAGAGAAGGATACTCGTCAAGCCTGACAATCGCACCAAAAAAACGCCAAACTCTGGAGCTAACTCAGAGAGTGTGCTACCAGAGAGAGAGCAAAGCACACTGAGGGCATTTAAACCTCAAGCCCCGCCCCCAGGGCGGAGTCAAGGCCGAGAGTACATCTGTCTTTTTTTTTTTATTTAATAAAACAGGTCCCCCTTATACTGGATACTATTAAATCCGTATAATATACCGCCCCCAGAACTTATTATGCACTTCTCCAGGAGAAGCCAGGCCCCTCCACCATCACTCCGGCGGCCTTAACTTGGGAAAAAGTCAACGGAACCTGGGCTTCCCAACCAGACTCCCAAGCTGGAACTTTCCCAAGTTAAGGTTACTAATGATTTCCATCAAAAAAGGACAATGGCTTGCACCTGCCTCTGTCAATGGTTATTCTAAGCTGATCATTAGTGATGTCGCGAACATAAAATTTTCCGTTCGCGAACGGCGAACGCGAACTTCCGCAAATGTTCGCAAACGGGCGAACCAGGCGAACCGCCATAGACTTCAATTGGCAGGCGAATTTTAAAACCCTCAGGGACTCTTTCTGGCCACAATAGTGATGGGAAAGTTGTTTCAAGGGGTCTAACACCTGGACTGTGGCATGCTGGAGGGGGATCTATGGCAAAACTCCCATGGAAAATTACGTAGTGGACGCAGAGTCGGGTTTTAATCCATAAAGGGCATAAATCAACTAACATTCCTAAATTGTTTGGAATAACGTGCTTTAAAACATCCAGTGTGTGTATACGATCAGGTATGATGTTGTATCGATCAGTTAGTGTAAGGGTTACGCCCACTTCACAGACATTGACAGACCAAACTTCCCTTTTAATGCACCGCAAACAGTTCATTTGCACAACCGCAAACTCCCCATTTGCACAAGGTTGGATACCAAGCTAGCCACGTCCCGGTGATGTCATTGAAGGTTTCTTCCTCCACCCAGCCACGTACAACACCAAGGGTCCCCAAAAGGTGAATTGAATTGATTTTTCGAACGGGGAGATGGTTAAAAAAAACGCTAGCTCCCTCCCCTTTGTTTTTATCCACGGTCACTGCGTCTGCGCCGTGCAATTTACTGTCACACCCGATATGAGTGGTATTTTCTGTAGTACTTTTCTCATCAGTTTAATCCCTCTAACGTCCCCAATCTGGGGGCCATTTATTGAATAGATTTTTCGAACGGGGAGATGGTTAAAAAAACGCTGGCTCCCTCCACTCTGTTTTAATCCACGGTGAATGCGTCTGCGCCGTGCAATTTACTGTCACACCCGATATGAGTGGTATTTTCTGTAGTACTATTCTCATCAGTTTAATCCCTCTAACGTCCCCGACTCCCCAATCTGCGGGCCATTTATTAAATAGATTTTTCGAACGGGGAGATGGTTAAAAAAACGCTGGCTCCCTCCACTCTGTTTTAAACCACGGTGACTGCGTCTGCGCCGTGCAATTTACTGTCACACCCGATATGAGTGGTATTTTCTGTAGTACTATTCTCATCAGTTTAATCCCTCTAACGTCCCCGACTCCCCAATCTGGGGGCCATTTATTAAATAGATTTTTCGAACGGGAGATGGTTAAAAACGCTGGCTCCCTCCACTCTGTTTTAAACCACGGTGACTGCGTCTGCGCCGTGCAATTTACTGTCACACCCGATATGAGTGGTATTTTCTGTAGTACTATTCTCATCAGTTTAATCACTGTTACGTCCCATATCAGGGATTGCCTTTTGTGAAAAAAAATTTAGGCCGGGTACCTTCGACTGCCTTCACAGTGACAGACCAAACTCTCATACACCAAACTGAATTGATTTCAGGAACCGGGAGATGGAAAAAGCAGCTTGGTCGGTCCTCTTACTCCCAAATTGGGGCACTGCGCGTGCACAGAGCAATGTGCTGTGACACCCTATATGAGTGGTGTCTTAACTAGTACTATTCCTATCAGTTTAATCCCTGTTACTATCCGGTCGAATTGATTAACCAATGTCGAATTAGCGAACCATTACGACATCATGAAATAATTTAGTTCTGAGCTCTGTACTTGCTTTGTATTGGAATTGATGGGGATTTTTTTAATTGCCTGCATCATTTCTAATAAACTATTAAGAGACTTTATTATGATTTTTTATTTTATGTATTAAAAACCCATACAACATATAAAAAAAAAGGTAAATTAATGTTTTTTCTATGAAATATTATCCAGCCGTCCGATTTTGGTCTGACCATAATGAAGCAACGGCCTTATCATCTGGGGTGTGGCAACATTGCCAACACACTTATAGAGGTGATGATTGCTTCATTGTGATACGCAAGCCCCTTCACCACAACAAGGTAACGATCACGAAGGGAAATTGACACTTGTATGTGCCTTTTTTTTGGTTTGTTTTGCAGCCACAGTGCTGCACCATAGGACAGAAAAATTAGGCATGTACACATGCCTGAAAAATAATGGCATTGTTGCAGCCGCTATTGTAGCAGCGGCCGGAAAAATTGATGTTTTCCAGGCAGAAAAGTGACTAAAACATTGCGGCTTGAACCCTAGTTGGTGGTGGAGAATTCACGAAAGTCATCCGGTATGCAGACATTAAATACAGCAGCGTGGGGACCATTTTGAGGCCAAGGCATGTAATCAGGCCTTTTGTTAGTCAAACGTGTCCCCACTGTCAGTCCCTTTGGGATCCATGCCTCATTCATCTTTATGAAGGTGAGGTAATCAACACTTTTTGACCGAGGCGACTTCTCTTGTCAGTGACAATGCCTCCTGCTGCACTGAAGGTCCTTTCTGACAGGACACTTGAAGCAGGGCAGGCCAGAAGTTCTATCGCGAACTGGGATAGCTCAGGCCACAGGTCAAGCCTGCACACCCAGTAGTGAAGGGGTTCATTGCTCCTCAGAGTGTCGATATCTGCTGTTAAGGCGAGGTAGTCTGCTACCTGTCGGTCGAGTCGTTCTCTAAGGCTGGATCCCGAAGGGCTGTGGCGATGAGTAGGACTGAAAAAGCTCCGCATGTCCTCCATCAACAACACATCTGTAAATCGTCCAGTCCTTGCCGCCGTGGTAGGAGGAGGATTACACTCACCTCTTCCCTGTTAGATTCCCGTTGTGCTGTGACATCCCCCTTATAAGCTGTGTAAAGCATATTTTTAGTTTGGTTTTGAACTGCTGCATCCTTTCCGACTTTCGGTAATTTGGTAACATTTCTGCCACTTTCTGCTTATACCGGGGTCTAGTAGCGTGGCCACCCAGTACAGATCGTTCTCCTTTATCCTTTTTATACGTGGGTCCCTCAACAGACATGACAGCATGAAAGACCCCATTTGAACAAGGTTGGATGCAGAGCTACTCATTTCCCGTTCCTCGTCCTCACTGATGTCATTGACGGTCTGTTCTTCCCCCAGCCACGTACAACACCATGGGTCCCAGATAGGTGACAACAACGAGCACCCTGGGGTGCCTGCTGTGGTTGGTCTTCCTCCTCCTCAAAGCCGCCACATTCCTCCTCTGACTCCTCTTCCTCATACTCCTCTTCCAGCGTTGCTGCAGGTCCGGCAAGCGATGATGACAAGGCTGTTTCTGGTGGTGATGGTGACCACAACTCTTCCTCTTCCTCTTCACGCTCATCTACAGCCTGATCCAGAACTCTTCGCAGAGCACGCTCCAGGAAGAAAACAAATGGGATGAGGTCGCTGATGGTGCCTTCGGTGCGACTGACTAGGTTTGTCACCTCCTCAAAGGGCGCATGAGCCTACAGGCATTGCGCATGAGTGTCCAGTAACGTGGCAAAAAGATTCCCAGCTCCGCAGAAGGCTGTCCTAGCACCCGGTCATACAAATACTCGTTGACGGCTTTTTCTTGTTGGAGCAGGCGGTCGAACATTAGGAGTGTTGAATTCCAACGTGTCGGGCTGTCGCATATCAAGCGCCTCACTGGCATGTTGTTTCGCCGCTGAATATCGGAAAAGTGCGCCATGGCCGTGTAGGAACGCCTGAAATGGCCACACACCTTCCTGGCCTGCTTGAGGACGTCCTGTAAGCCTGGGTACTTAGACACAAAACGTTGTACGATGAGATTCAACACATGTGCCATGCACGGCACATGTGACAACTTGCCCAAATTTAATGCCGCCAACAGATTGCTTCCATTGTCACACACCACTTTGCCGATCTCCAGTTGGTGCGGGGTCAGCCACTGATCCACCTGTGCGTTCAGGGCGGACAGGAGTGCTGGTCCTGTGTGGCTCTCTGCTTTCAGGCAAGTCAACCCCAAGATAGCGTGACACTGTCGTATCCAGGATGTGGAATAGCCCCTGGGGAGCTGGGGGAATCAGTTGATGTGCAGCCAGGCGCCGCAGCAGAAGAGGACTCAGCCGAGGAGGATATCGAAGAGGATGGAGTAGGAGTAGAGGAGGTGGCAGTAGGTCTGCCTGCAAGTCGTGGTGGTGTCACCAACTCCGCTGCGGAGCCACGCATTCCATGCTTGTCAGCCGTCAGCAGGTTGACCCAATGCGCAGTATACGTGATATACCTGCCCTGACCGTGCTTTGCAGACCAGGTATCAGTGGTCAGATGGACCCTTGCCCCAACACTGTATGCCAGAGATGCCATGACTTCCTTTTCAATGACATGGTAGAGGTTTGGGATTGCCTTTTTGAAAAAAATTTCGTCCGGGTACCTTCCACTGTGGTGTCCCAATAGCGACAAATTTTTGAAGGCCTCAGACTCCACCAGCTGGTATGGTAAAAGCTGGCGGGCTAAGAGTTCCGTCAAGCCAGCTGTCAGTCGCCGGGCAAGGGGTGACTTTGTGACATTGGCTTCTTATGCTCAAACATGTCCTTGACAGACACCTGACTGTGGGCAGATGAGCAGGAACTGCTGAAGGTGAGAGATGGAGTGGCGGGTGGTTGAGAGGGGGCAGGGAGGACAGCAGTGGTTGACGTGGCTGAAGATGCTGGACCAGGAGGAGCATGGTGGCTTTGAGTTTGTGTGCTGCTTGTACTCATGTGTTGATCCCATAGGCGTTTGTGATGTGAGATCATGTGCCTTCGCAAAGCAGTTGTACCAAGGTGGGTGTTGGACTTCCCACGACTCAGTTTCTTTTGGCACAGGTTGCAAATGGCATTGCTTTTATCAGAGGCAGACACACAAAAAAAATGCCACACTGCTGAGCTTTGCAATGACGGCATTCTGGTGGTGGCAACAGCATGCGTTGACTGGCGTGCTGTCTGGCTGACCCCAGGTGCCGATACATGCTGTCTGACTGTGCCACTAACTCCTTGCGACGACCTCCCCCTGCTTCCAACTCGTCTCCTCATTCTCTCTGTCTCCCTTCAGAACTTTCCCCCTCTTCTTCTCTTCGAGCAGGCACCCACGTGGCATCCGTGGACACATCGTCATCATCAACCGCTTCACTTGTATCTGACACCTCAGCAAAGGAAGCAGCAGCGGGTACAACATCATCATCATCACACTGTAAGTCCATGTGTGTAATCCTGCCTGACTGAGACATATCCCCGAATCCACATCATCTAGCAATAATGGTTGCGCATCACTAATTGCATCCAACTGATGTGTAAATAACTCCTCTGACGGATAAAGTGAAGCGGCTGTGGTGGCTGTGGTGGTGGCGACGGGCGGGTGCGTGGTAACTTGAGAGCAGGTGACCGAAGCTGAGCTGGAGGAGGATGGTGCGTCAAGGTTCTTAGCGGAAGCTGTTGAAGATTGGGTGTCCTGTCTAAGCCAGTCAACTACGTCCTCAGAATTTTTCGGGTTCAGGGTACGTCGCCTCTGAACACTGGGCATTATTCCAGGGACAGTGGAAATCACAGCACCACGACCACAACGGCCCCTGCGGGGTGGCCTGCCTCTGCCTGTCATTTTTTTTTTTTAGATAAGTGGTACTACGCGTGCTAGGTACTGTGCCACCCGGTATGAGTGGTTGGCACTGGCAGTGGGCACACTACAGTCAGTGGAAGAGGGCCTGACACACACTGGCAGCAGGCAAGCAACTGAATTTAGACTACTGTCTAAAAATTAAATGCCTTATTTATCGGCAAGCTACTGTGCCACCCGGTATCAGTGGTTGGCACTGGCAGTGGGCACACTACAGTCTGTGGAAGTGGGCCTGACACACACTGGCAGCAGGCAAGCAACTGAATTTAGACTACTGTCTAAAAATGAAATGCCTTATTTATCGGCAAGCTACTGTGCCACCCGGTATCAGTGGTTGGCACTGGCAGTGGGCACACTACAGTCAGTGGAAGTGGGCCTGACACACACTGGCAGCAGGCAAGCAACTGAATTTAGACTACTGTCTAAAATTAAATGCCTTATTTATCGGCAAGCTACTGTGCCACCCGGTATCAGTGGTTGGTACTGGCAGTGGGCACACTACAGTCAGTGGAAGTGGGCCTGACACACACTGGCAGCAGGCAAGCAACTGAATTTAGACTACTGTCTAAAAATTAAATGCCTTATTTATCGGCGAAGCTACTGTGCCACCCGGTATCAGTGGTTGGCACTGGCAGTGGGCACACTACAGTCAGTGGAAGTGGGCCTGACACACACTGGCAGCAGGCAAGCAACTGAATTTAGACTACTGTCTAAAAATTAAATGCCTTATTTATCGGCAAGCTACTGTGCCACCCGGTATCAGTGGTTGGCACTGGCAGTGGGCACACTACAGTCAGTGGAAGTGGGCCTGACACACACTGGCAGCAGGCAAGCAACTGAATTTAGACTACTGTCTAAAAATTAAATGCCTTATTTATCGGCGAAGCTACTGTGCCACCCGGTATCAGTGGTTGGCACTGGCAGTGGGCACACTACAGTCAGTGGAAGTGGGCCTGACACACTGGCAGCAGGCAAGCAACTGAATTTAGACTACTGTCTAAAAATTAAATGCCTTATTTATCGGCAAGCTACTGTGCCACCCGGTATCAGTGGTTGGCACTGGCAGTGGGCACACTACAGTCAGTGGAAGTGGGCCTGACACACACTGGCAGCAGGCAAGCAGCTGAATTTAGACTACTGTCTAAAAATTAAATGCCTTATTTATCGGCAAGCTACTGTGCCACCTGGTATCAGTGGTTGGCACTGGCAGTGGGCACACTACAGTCAGTGGAAGTGGGCCTGACACACACTGGCAGCAGGCAAGCAACTGAATTTAGACTACTGTCTAAAAATTAAATGCCTTATTTATCGACGAAGCTACTGTGCCACCCGGTATCAGTGGTTGGCACTGGCAGTGGGCACACTACAGTCAGTGGAAGGTGGGCCTGACACACACACTGGCAGCAGGCAAGCAACTGAATTTAGACTACTGTCTAAAAATTAAATGCCTTATTTATCGGCAAGCTACTGTGCCACCCGGTATCAGTGGTTGGCACTGGCAGTGGGCACACTACAGTCAGTGGAAGTGGGCCTGACACACACTGGCAGCAGGCAAGCAACTGAATTTAGACTACTGTCTAAAAATTAAATGCCTTATTTATCGACGAAGCTACTGTGCCACCCGGTATCAGTGGTTGGCACTGGCAGTGGGCACACTACAGTCAGTGGAAGTGGGCCTGACACACACTAGCAGCAGGCAAGCAACTGAAATTACACTAAAGTGTAAAAATTAAATGCCTTTTTTGATGCAAAGCTACTGTGCCACACGGTATGACAGTGGTGGGCACTGGCAGTGGGCACACTACAGTCAGTGGAAGTCAGCCTGACACACACTGGCAGGCAAGCAACTAACCTTAGATTAAAGTGTAAAAATTAAGTGCCTTTTTTATGCAAAGTCCTGTGCCACACGGGATGACAGGGGTGGGCACTGGCAGTGGGCACACTACAGTCAGTTGAAGTCGGCCTGACACACACTAGCAGCAGGCAAGCAGCTGAAATTACACTAAAGTGTAAAAATTAAATGCCTTTTTATGCAAAGTCCTGTGCCAGCACGGTATGAGTGGTGGGCACTGGCAGTGGGCACACTACAGTCAGTGGAAGTCAGCCTGACACACACTGGCAGGCAACTAACCTTAGATTAAAGTGTAAAAATTAAGTGCCTTTTTTTATGCAAAGTCCTGTGCCACACGGGATGACAGGGGTGGGCACTGGCAGTGGGCACACTACAGTCAGTTGAAGTCGGCCTGACACACACTAGCAGCAGGCAAGCAGCTGAAATTACACTAAAGTGTAAAAATTAAATGCCTTTTTATGCAAAGTCCTGTGCCAGCCGGTATGAGTGGTGGGCACTGGCAGTGGGCACACTACAGTCAGTGGAAGTCAGCCTGACACACACTGGCAGGCAACTAACCTTAGATTAAAGTGTAAAAATTAAGTGCCTTTTTGATGCAAAGTCCTGTGCCACACGGGATGACAGGGGTGGGCACTGGCAGTGGGCACACTACAGTCAGTTGAAGTCGGCCTGACACACACTAGCAGCAGGCAAGCAGCTGAAATTACACTAAAGTGTAAAAATTAAATGCCTTTTTATGCAAAGTCCTGTGCCAGCCGGTATGAGTGGTGGGCACTGGCAGTGGGCACACTACAGTCAGTGGAAGTCAGCCTGACACACACTGGCAGGCAACTAACCTTAGATTAAAGTGTAAAAATTAAGTGCCTTTTTTTATGCAAAGTCCTGTGCCACACGGGATGACAGGGGTGGGCACTGGCAGTGGGCACACTACAGTCAGTTGAAGTCGGCCTGACACACACTAGCAGCAGGCAAGCAGCTGAAATTACACTAAAGTGTAAAAATTAAATGCCTTTTTTATGCAAAGTCCTGTGCCAGCTGGTATGAGTGGTGGGCACTGGCAGTGGGCACACTACAGTCAGTGGAAGTCAGCCTGACACACACTGGCAGGCAACTAACCTTAGATTAAAGTGTAAAAAGGAAGTGCATTTTTTTCCTGTGCCACACGGGATGTCAGGGGTTGGCTGGCTACTGACTCTGTCAACGGTTATTCTAAGCTGTTTATACGTGCGCTCGTCAGATCGCAGAAGGTAAACTGCTTAAGGCTGGGCAAGTACCAGCTTGCGAATCCCTGGTTCAGTTGCCTTTTTTCCTAAGATAAGGTTACTAATGATTTCCATCAAAAAAGGACTATGGATTGAAGCTGACTCTGTCAAAAGTTATTCTAATCTGATCATACCTGCAGTTGTCAGATTGCAGAAGGTAAACAACTTAAGGCCGGGCAAGTACCAGCTTGGGAGACTGGTTGGGAATCCCTGGTTCTGTTGACTTTTTTCAAAAGTTAAGGTAACTAATGATTTCCATCAAAAAAGGACTATGGATTGAAGCTAACTGTGCCAATGTTTATTCTAAGTTGATCATAACTGCACATGTCAGATCGCAGAGGGTAAACAGCTTAAGACTGGGCAAGTACCAGCTTGAGAGAATGGTTGGGAATCCCTGGTTCCGTTGACCTTTCCCAAGTTAGGAGTAACTAATGATTTCCATCAAAAAGGACAATGGCTTGCATCAAGACTCTGTCAACGGTTATTCTAAGCTGATCATACCTGCACTCGTCAGATCGCAGAAGGTAAACAGCTTAAGGCTGGGCAAGTACCAGCAGGAGACTGGTTGGGAATCCCTGGTTCTGTTGACTTTTTCCAAGAGTTAAGTTGACTTAATGATTTCCATCAAAAAGGACAATGGCTTGCATCAGACTCTGTCAACGTTTATTCTAAGTTGATCATAACTGCACATGTCAGATCGCAGAAGGTAAACAGCTTAAGACTGGGCAAGTACCAGCTTGAGAGAATGGTTGGGAATCCCTCGTTCTGTTGACTTTTTTCCCAAGTTAAGGGTACTAATGATTTCCATCAAAAAATGACAATGGCTTGCATTAGAATATGTCAACGGCTATTCTAAGCTGATCATACCTGCACTCGTCAGATCTCAGAAGGTAAACAGCTTGGGAGACTGGTTGGGAATCCCTGGTTCCGTTGCCTTTTTTTCCCAAGTTAGGTTATTAATGATTTCCATCAAAAAAGGACAATGGCTTGCATCAGACTCTGTCAACGGTTATTCTAAGCAGATCTTACCTGCGCTCGTCAGATGACAGAAGATAAGCAGCTTAAGGCTGCTCAAGTACAAGCTTGGGAGACTGGATGGGAATCCCTGGTTCCATTGACTTTTTTCAAAAGTTAAGGGTACTAATGATTTCCATCAAAAAAGGACAATGGCTTGCACCAGACTCTGTCAATGGTTATTCTAAGCTGATCGTACCTGCACTTGTCAGATTGCAGAAGGTAAATAGCTTATGGGCTGGTCAAGTACCAGCATGGGGGACTGTTTGGGAATCCCTGGTTTGTTTGTCTTTTTTCCAAAGTTAATGTTACTAATGATTTCCATCAAAAAAGGACAATGGCTTGCTACTGACTCTGTCAACGGTTATTCTAAGCTTTTTATACGTGCGCTCGTCAGATCGCAGAATGTAAACTGCTTAAGGCTGGGCAAGTACCAGCTTGCGAGGCAGCTTGGGAATCCCTGGCTCAGTTGCCTTTTTTCCTAAGATAAGGTTACTAATGATTTCCATCAAAAAAGTACAAAGGATTGAAGCTGACTCTGTCAACAGTTATTTTAAATTGATCTTACCTGCACTCGTCAGATCGCAGAAGACAAGCAGCTTAAAGTATAACTGTCAAATTTTTTTTTTTTTACTATTGGATTCTGGTGATTAATATTACCTTGTTGGCCCTGTTTTAATTTCTGATTCTTAAATAAATAACCCCTAAAAGCCACCTAAAAGTCCCCAGTATTGGCTATTGTTACCTGAGATAAAATCAGGTTGCTATGCTCCTTCCGTCTACCAGATGAGGACGGAGCACGCTGCGTGCACTGGGAACTGATAGTGAGTCAGCATTGTAAGGTAATGTATAAAAAGCCAGGTTCTTCCTGACAGGAGATAACAGTGCTGGGCTGTGTGTGTGAACTTCTCCACATGCCTGTGCTTGGCAGACACTCCCTTAGCAGTGAAGGACAATGTAGAGCCCAGTGTATAAATGACAGCCTTATCTGATAAGATGAGAGCTTGTAGGAGGACTACAGGATTCAGCCAGACCTGGGAACTTCACTGCAAGACCTTCCTATACAGAGCTGGTCTTCACTAACTTCACTGCAGGTGTCCTATGGATTAGCCTCAGGGCTGAGGGCGGCCATCTTAACAGAATAGTGAAATTGCAGTTTTATGCAGACTGGTTGCTAAGGGCTGAATCTTATTAAATAAGGGGTAAGTAAGTCTAATAGTTATTGATTCAGGTATATTATCATATTAGTAACTACATATATGAAAACTGAAATTAGGGTCTAAATGTGACAGTTATTCTTTAAGGCTTGTCAAGTACAAGCTTGGGAGACTGGTTGGGAATCCCTGGTTCCATTTTCAAAAAGTTAAGTTAACTAATGATTTCCATCAAAAAAGTACAATGGATTGAAGCTAACTCTTTCAACAGTTATTCTAAGCTGATCATGTCTGCACTCATCAAATCGAAGAAGGTAAACAGCGTAAAGCTGGGCAAGTACCAGCTTGGGAGACTGGTTGGGAATCCCTGGTTCCGTTGACTTTTGGCAAAAGTTAAGTTAAATAATGATTTAAAACAAAAAAGGACTATGGATTGAAGCTGTCTCTGTCAACGGTTGTTCTAAGCTGATCCTACCTGCACTCGTCAGATCGCAGATGGTAAACAGCTTAAGGCTGGTCAAGTACCAGCTTAAACACAACAATAGCTGATCTCAGGGAGACCAGCTACAAAAAACACTGCGGAGCCTCACTTAAGAGTCTCAACACAGCAATCCGAAATGCAAATCTCCCTGTGAAACAGGAATATGCAAAATAAATGTGGAGCCCCGGTTACAGGTCTACAATACAATGAAAGCCAGATATCCCTCAAAGGAAGGAAAACCAAGCAAAGGGGTGTCTCCATTACAGAGATCACCATATTAAGTGGCCCCTATGTCAAGATCTGGTTTTTTAAAAGCTTTAAGGATGTGACGTGGAAAACCTAAGCCAGTTATCCATCCACAGACAGCTGTTTCAGGTTGTTGCCCCTCATCAGTGCAGTGTAGGATTCTGGCTAACCGGGAGCAATGCCTCGTAGGCTACTCAAACACAACAATAGCTGATCTCAGGGAGACCAGCTACAAAAAAGTACCAGCTTGGTAGACTGGTTGGGAATCCCTGGTTCCGTCAACGTTTTTACCAAGTTAAGGTTACTATTGATTTCCATCAAAAAAGGACAATGGATTGAAGCTGACTCTGTCAACGGTTATTCTAAGCTGAACCTACCTGCATTCGTCAGATTGCAGAAAATAACCAGCTAAAGGCTGGTCAAGTACCAGCTTGGGAGACTGGTTGGGAATCCCTGGTTCTGTTGACTCTTTTCCCAAGTTAAGGTTACTATTGATTTTCATCAAAAAAGGACAATGGATTGAAGCTGACTCTGTCAACGGTTATTCTAAGCTGATCTTACCTGTGCTTGTCAGATTGCAGAAGATTAGCAGCTTAAGACTGGTCAAGTTCCAGCTTGGCAGACTACTTGGGAATCTCTGGTTCTGTCGAACTTTTTCAAAAGTTAAGTTAACTAATGATTTCCATCAAAAAAAGGACAATGGATTGAAGCGGACTCTGTCAACGGTTATTGTAAGCTCATCTTACCTGCTCTTGTTAGATCGCAGAAGATAAGCAGCTTAAGGCTGGTCAAGTACCAGCTGGGAGACTGGTTGGGAATCCCTGGTTCTTTTGACTTTTTAAAAAAATTAAGTTAACTAATGATTTCCATCAATAAAGGACTATGGATTGAAGCTGGCTCCGTCAATGGTTATTCTAAGCTGATCATATCTGCACTCGTCAGATCGCAGAAGATAAACAGCTTAAGGCTGGGCAAGTACCAGCTTAGGAGACTGGTTGTGAATCCCTGGTTCCGCTGACATTTTTCCCAAGTTAAGGTTACTAATGATTTTTATCAAAAAAGGACAATGGATTGAATCTTACTCTGTCAACGGTTATTCTAAGCTGATCACACCTGCTCTCGTCAGATCGCAGAAGGTAAGCAGTCTAAGGCTGGCCAGTACTAGGTTGGGAATCCCTGGTTCTGTTGACTTTTTTCCCAAGTTAATGTTAGTAATGATTTCCATCAAAAAAGGAACATAGATTGAAGCTGACCTTGTCAACGGTTATTCTAAGCTGATCATTCCTGCACTCGTCAGATCGCAGAAGGTAAACAGCTTAAGGCTGGGCAAGTACCAGTTTGGGAGACTGGTTGGGAATCCCTGGTTAAGTCTCCTTTTTTCCCAAGTTATGTTATTAATGATTTGCATCATAAAAGGACAATGGATTAAACCTAACTCTGTCAGCGGTTATTCTCAACTGACCTTAACTGCACTCATCAGATCGCAGAACGTAAACGGCTTAAGGGTGGGCAAGTACCAGCATGGGCGACTATATGGGAATTCCAGGTTCCATTGACTTTTTTCCAAAGTTAATGGTACTAATGATTTCCATCAAAAAAGGAAAATGGCTTGCCCCAGACTCCGTCAAAGGTTATTCTAAGCTCATCATACCTGCACTCGTCAGATTGCAGAAAGTAAACAGCTTAAGGCTGTTCAAGTACCAGCTTGCGAGACTGTTTTGGAATCCCTGGTTCCGTTGACTTTTTTCCAAAGTTAAGGGTACTAATGATTTCCATCAAAAAAGGACTATGGATTGAAGCTGCCTCTGTCAACGGTTATTATAAGCTGATCATGCCTGCACTCGTCAGATAGCAGAAGGTAAACAGTTCAAGGCTGTGCAAGTAATTGCTTGGTAGACTAGTTGGGAATCCCTGGTTCTGTTGCCTTTTTCCCAAGTTAGGTTATTAATGGTTTCCATCATAAAAGGACAATGGATTGAAGCTAAGTCTGTCACCAGGTATTCTAAGCTGATCTTTCCTGCAGTCATCAGATCGCAGTAGGTAAACAGCTTAAGGCTGGGCAAATACCGGCTTGGGAGACTGGTTAGGATTCCCTGGTTCTGTTGACTTTTTTCAAAAGGTAAGGGTACTAATGATTTCTATCAAAAATGGACAATGGCTTGCACCAGACTCAGTCAACAGTTATTCTAAGCTGATCATACCAGCACTTGTCAGATCGCAGAAAGTAAACAGCTTAAGGCTGGGGAAGTACCAGCTTAGGAGACTGCTTGGGAATCCCTGGTTCTATTGACATTTCTCCTAAGTTAAGGGTACTAATGATTTCCATCAAAAAAGGACAATGGCTTGTACCAGACTCTGTCAACAGTTATTAAAAGCTGATCATACCTGCACTTGTCAGATCGCAGAAATTAAACAGTTTAAGGCTGGGGAAGTACCAGCTTGGGAGACTGGTTGGGAATCCCTGGTTCCGTTGACTTTTTACAAAAGCTAAGTTAACTAATGATTTCTATCAAAAAAGGACTATGGATTGAAGCTGACTCTGTCATTGGTTATTCTAAGCTGATAATGCTTGCACTTGTCAGATCGCAGAAGGTAAACATCTTAAGGCTGGGCAAGTACCAGCTTGGGAGACTGGTTGGGAATCCCTGGTTCCGTTGACTTTTTTCACAAGTTAAGTTAACTAATGATTTCCATCAAAAAGGACAATGGCTTGCATCTAGACTCTGTCAACGGTTATTCTAAGCTGATCATACCTGCACTCGTCAGATCGCAGAAGGTAAACAGCTTAAGGCTGGGCAAGTACCAGCTTGGGAGACTGGTTGGGAATCCCTGGTTCCGTTGACTTTTTCCAAAAGTTAAGTTAACTAATGATTTCCATCAAAAAGGACAATGGCTTGCATCAGACTCTGTCAACGGTTATTCTAAGCTGATCATACCTGCACTCGTCAGATCGCAGAAGGTAAACAGCTTAAGGCTGGGCAAGTACCAGCTTGGGAGACTGGTTGGGAATCCCTGGTTCCGTTGACTTTTTCAAAAGTTAAGTTAACTAATGATTTCCATCAAAAAGGACAATGGCTTGCAGCAGACTCTGTCAACGGTTATTCTAAGCTGATCATACCTGCACTCGTCAGATCGCAGAAGGTAAACAGCTTAAGGCTGGGCAAGTACCAGCTTGGGAGACTGGTTGGGAATCCCTGGTTCCGTTGACTTTTTCAAAAGTTAAGTTAACTAATGATTTCCATCAAAAAGGACAATGGCTTGCATCAGACTCTGTCAACGGTTATTCTAAGCTGATCATACCTGCACTCGTCAGATCGCAGAAGGTAAACAGCTTAAGGCTGGGCAAGTACCAGCTTGGGAGACTGGTTGGGAATCCCTGGTTCCGTTGACTTTTTCAAAAGTTAAGTTAACTAATGATTTCCATCAAAAGAGGACAATGGCTTGCATCAGACTCTGTCAACGGTTATTCTAAGCTGATCATACCTGCACTCGTCAGATCGCAGAAGGTAAACAGCTTAAGGCTGGGCAAGTACCAGCTTGGGAGACTGGTTGGGAATCCCTGGTTCCGTTGACTTTTTCAAAAGTTAAGTTAACTAATGATTTCCATCAAAAAGGACAATGGCTTGCATCAGACTCTGTCAACGGTTATTCTAAGCTGATCATACCTGCACTCGTCAGATCGCAGAAGGTAAACAGCTTAAGGCTGGGCAAGTACCAGCTTGGGAGACTGGTTGGGAATCCCTGGTTCCGTTGACTTTTTCAAAAGTTAAGTTAACTAATGATTTCCATCAAAAAGGACAATGGCTTGCATCAGACTCTGTCAACGGTTATTCTAAGCTGATCATACCTGCACTCGTCAGATCGCAGAAGGTAAACAGCTTAAGGCTGGGCAAGTACCAGCTTGGGAGACTGGTTGGGAATCCCTGGTTCCGTTGCCTTTTTCAAAAGTTAAGTTAACTAATGATTTCCATCAAAAAGGACAATGGCTTGCATCAGACTCTGTCAACGGTTATTCTAAGCTGATCATACCTGCACTCGTCAGATCGCAGAAGGTAAACAGCTTAAGGCTGGGCAAGTACCAGCTTGGGAGACTGGTTGGGAATCCCTGGTTCCGTTGACTTTTTCAAAAGTTAAGTTAACTAATGATTTCCATCAAAAAGGACAATGGCTTGCATCAGACTCTGTCAACGGTTATTCTAAGCTGATCATACCTGCACTCGTCAGATCGCAGAAGGTAAACAGCTTAAGGCTGGGCAAGTACCAGCTTGGGAGACTGGTTGGGAATCCCTGGTTCCGTTGACTTTTTCAAAAGTTAAGTTAACTAATGATTTCCATCAAAAAGGACAATGGCTTGCATCAGACTCTGTCAACGGTTATTCTAAGCTGATCATACCTGCACTCGTCAGATCGCAGAAGGTAAACAGCTTAAGGCTGGGCAAGTACCAGCTTGGGAGACTGGTTGGGAATCCCTGGTTCCGTTGACTTTTTCCAAAGTTAAGTTAACTAATGATTTCCATCAAAAAAGGACAATGGCTTGCATCAGACTCTGTCAACGGTTATTCTAAGCTGATCATACCTGCACTCGTCAGATCGCAGAAGGTAAACAGCTTAAGGCTGGGCAAGTACCAGCTTGGGAGACTGGTTAGGAATCCCTGGTTCCGTTGACTTTTTCAAAAGTTAAGTTAACTAATGATTTCCATCAAAAAGGACAATGGCTTGCATCAGACTCTGTCAACAGTTATTCTAAGCTGATCATACCTGCACTCGTCAGATCGCAGAAGGTAAACAGCTTAAGGCTGGGCAAGTACCAGCTAGGAGACTGGTTGGGAATCCCTGGTTCCGTTGACTTTTTTCAAAAGTTAAGTTAACTAATGATTTCCATCAAAAAAGGACAATGGCTTGCATCAGACTCTGTCAACGGTTATTCTAAGCTGATCATACCTGCACTTGTCAGATCGCAGAAGGTAAACAGCTTAAGGCTGGGCAAGTACCAGCTTGGGAGACTGGTTGGGAATCCCTGGTTCCGTTGACTTTTTCAAAAGTTAAGTTAACTAATGATTTCCATCAAAAAGGACAATGGCTTGCATCAGACTCTGTCAACGGTTATTCTAAGCTGATCATACCTGCCCTCGTCAGATCGCAGAAGGTAAAGATCTTAAGGCTGTGCAAGTATCAGCTTGGGAGACTCGTTTGGAATCCCTGTTTCAGTTGCCTTTTTTTCCCAAGTTAGGTTATTAATGATTTCCATCATAAAAGGACAGTGATTGAAGCTAACTCTTTCAAAGGTTATTCTAAGCTGATCATACCTGCACTCGTCAGATCGCAGAAAGTAAACAGCTTAAGGCTGAGCAAGTACCAGCTTGGGAGACTTGTTGTGAATCCCTGGTTCCTTTGAATTTTTTCCCAAGTTAAAGGTAATAATGATTTCCATCAAAAAAGGACAATGGCTTGCATTATACTCTGTCAACGGTTATTCTAAGCTGATCATACCTGCACTCGTCAGATCGCAGAAGGTAAACAGCTTAAGGCTGGGCAAGTACCAGCTTGGGCGATTATATGGGAATCCCTGGTTCCGTTGACTTTTTTCCAAAGTTAATGGTACTAATGATTTCCATCAAAAAAGGACAATGGCTTGCCCCAGACACTGTCAAAGGTTATTCTAAGCTGATCATACCTGCACTCGTCAGATCGCAGAAAGTAAATAGCTTAGGGCTGTTCAAGTATCAGCTTGCGAGACTGTTTTGGAATCCCTGTTTCCGTTGACTTTTTTTAAAAGTTAAGTTAACTAATGATTTACAGCAAAAAACGACTATGGATTGGAGCTCACTCTGTCGACGGTTATTCTAAGCTGATCATGCCTGCACTCGTTAGATCGCAGAAGGTAAACAGCTCAAGGCTGGGCAAATACCAGCTTGGGAGACTGGTTGGAAATCCCTGGCTCTGTTGCCTTTTTTTCCCAAGTTAGGTTATTAATTATTTCCATCAAAAAGGACAATGGATTAAAGCTAACTCTATCAATGGTTATTCTAAGCTGATCATACCTGCACTCTTCAAATCGAATAAGGTAAACAGCTTAAGGCTGGGCAAATACCAGCTTGGGAGACTGGTTAGGAATCCCTGGTTCTGTGGCCTTTTTTCAAAAGGTAAGGGTAATAATGAATTCTATCAAAAAAGGACCATGGCTTGCACCAGACTCAGTCAACAGTTATTCTAAGCTGATCATACCAGCACTTGTCAGATTGCAGAAGGTAAACATCTTAAGGCTGGGCAAGTACCAGCTTGGGAGACTGGTTGGGAATCCCTATTGATCAGCGGAGATCTTCTCTATATTTTGTTCCCATTTACACATTCTAGTTAGTGGGTGAAATTCAAGCTGTTTATCTAACAGGAGTTTATACAGCATGGAGATCAGCCCTTTCTTTTCTCCTCCAACAAGGGCAATCTGAAGCGCCGCATCACATTGCGATATCTGCAAACCATTTTTAAGCATAGCATCATACGCATGCCTTATTTGCAATTATTTGTAGAAGTGAGTTTTGGGAATACCAAAGAGTTCTTGTATAGAGGTGAAAGTTCTAAAAACTCCCCCCTCCACTAAATGCTCTAGACGGAGCACTCCCTTTCTCCTCCAATCATCAAACCGATCCAAGGAGCTAAATTCTATCAACGCCGGATTACCCCATTAAGGGGTATATGGCGTGAGACCGCTAATCCCTCTAAGTCTTTTCACCTTGTTCCATACATTATACATTGTACGGGTCAATGAGCTATGTAACCTTTTAGTCCTGGGTTCTGCACCTTCCAGTAACAGCATTACATCCCATCATGAAACTTGCGACCTCAAAATCTGTCTGGTCATGTCCTCTGACTCAGGGTCAAGCCACCCTTTAAAATGCTGACACTGGGCAGCTAAATAATATATCCAGGGGTTTGGTAACGCCAAGCCCCCGTCCGTTTTAGAGTACTGCAAGGTTTCCAATTTTATTCTGGGTTGGCCCTTACGCCATACTAGTTCTCTAAAAATTGTATTCATTTGTCCAAATTTGTCTCTGGGTATCCACAATGGTGAATTGTGTAAGACGTATAAGAGCTGCGGCATCATTATCATTTTTATCAAGTTTACTCTACCAACTACAGATAAATATAATTTGCACCAGGCCTTAGATTTGTCCCTGAATTGCCGAAACGGCGGCATAAGATTCATATCCACAAAATTCCTAACGTTAGGCGATATGTGAATACCCAAATATTTGATCCTATCCTCACAAGGGATCCCTCGCTCGACTATTACTCGTGATTTGGGTTGGTAATCTATGGGCATTAGTACGGACTTGTGCCAATTAATTGTCAAGTCAGATAAACGGCCAAATTTATCAATAATTGACATTGCCGCAGATAGTGATTGTGCAGTATCGCCTAAAAACAGCAGTGTATCATCTGCGTATAGTGCCACCTTGTTTTGTACTTCACCATACCCAAAGCCTTGGATATCCTGAGCCTTACGTATCGTGGCGAAAGTGGCTCTATCGCCAATGCAAACAATAACGGCGACAGGGGTCATCCCTGACGAGTGCCCCTTTGGAGTTGGAACCTCGCGGACACATCACCATTCGCCCTGACGCATGCTCTGGGACTGGAATACTATTATATTATTGTGCATTTGCCTATGCTTTTCCTTGGACTTAGATTTGATCTTGCTAATTGACTTTATCAATAATCCCCTGAGAAAGGCCTTCATAGCCTCCCACACTGTGTGTATAGATGCCGTCCCTTCATTATACTTAAAATATTCCTGTAACTGAATATTTCCCTCCAGATTGTCTCCCATTAAGGTAAGCCAAAATGGATTCAGACGCCAACAGTGTATCCGTGGTCGGACCTCACCCACATCTACTAGTTCCATCTTTAACAAAGAATGGTCAGAGATCGACCTGGGTAAATATTCTGAATTTCGTAGATAAGAAAGCATCCTAGCGTTCGCTATTCCCATATCTATCCTAGACAAAGACATATATGTGGATGAGCAGCAAGAGTAGCACTTGACATCTGGATGCGCCTCTCTCCACACGTCGAATAATCCCACCTCTCCCAATAATCTGCCAAATGAGGTTACAGCGCCATCTCCTGCCCCAGGCACTATTCTGCACCTATCTAGTGCTTTATTAAGCACGGTTTTAAATTCTCCAATTATAAGTACCGGTAGGTTAGGAAACGATGCTGCAAACTCCAGGACTAATCTCAGGGGAATCACCGTATAAGGAGGGGGAATGTAAATCGTAGCCAACACTAGTAGAACACCATTCAAAGTGCAGTGCAGACAGATAAATCTACCTTCCCCATCTATATGTTCCCGGAAGCATTCAAATCTGATATTTTTTTGGATTAATATGCTAACCCCCCTAGAATAAGTGGAAAAGGCCGAGTGCACAGAATAACCGACCCACGATTTCTGCAGCATGTGCAATTTCTGTTTAGTCATATGCGTCTCTTGGAGACAGCAAACTGCTGGTTGATATCTGGATACATATTGAAATATACTGTGCCGCTTAGTAGGCTCCGACATTCCTGGCACATTCCAGCTGAGTACATTAACCAGTGACATAATCTATAATAAGTGAATCATATAAATAATCGCTGAATACATATAATCTCCCCATCCTAGGCCTCCCTGTAAGGCGTATAGGCATACCGTCACTGGAACAGGTCCCACCCCCCCTGTCCCACCCCCCTTTCACCCAAAAACCAACATATAGAGCAATATTCAAATAGGCCAAATAACTCTGCGAGGGCCATTGAAGCAAACAGCCCAACCGCGCCTGCACTGTATTCCAGTTCAGCGTAACCGCAGGCAAACCTTAAACGTATCTTCAAACAACCGTTCCTGCTACTCACAATCTTCTCCACCTGCCCAAAACGTATGTCCATAGTCCAAGGCTGCAAGTACATGAGACAACTGCACCTGAACCACTATACAGTCATCACAAAGAGCGGGAAGACTCTCAGGTATTCTGATCTTGATCCCGAATTCGCCCTTGATTCAATTCCAGCCATTGTACCGCCTCATCAGGATCCTCAAAAAAGTGCGTTGCTCCTAAAGCTACTATTCGCAGCTTCGCCGGGAACATCATAGCATATTGTATTTGTAATCCACGGAGCTTCTTCTTGACATCCAGGAAGCGGGCTCTGCGTCTTTGTACTTCCGCTGAATAGTCCGGAAAAAGGGAGATTTTGGACCCGTTTATCAGAAGGTCCGGATGGTCTCTAGCTTGCTTAAGTATAGTATCTCTGTCCTTATAATGGAGGACTTTAGCAATCATCAGACGGGGAGGCCTCCCTGCAGGCAGGGGCCTTGTGGGGACCCTGTGGGCGCGTTCTATGGCATATAGCGATGAGAGGCCTTTATCTTTAAATTTTTCGGCTAGCCACTTTTCAATAAAGTCAGTGGGATTCGCTCCTTCCATTTCTCCGGTATTCCTACCAAGCGGATATTATTCCGGCGTGACCGGTTTTCCAAGTCATCTGTTTTAGCAAAAAGCACATCAATATTCTTAGCAGCATTTCTAGCCGCTGTCTTTAAGGGCTTGGCCCCATCTTCTAGTTCTGACACTCTGCGCTCCACTTCTGTAGTACGTTCTGCAACATTCCGCAGGTCATGCCTTATAACAGATATGTCTTCTTTAAGACTGCCAAATTGCAAATTTAAGCTCTTTAGAGTGGCATTGCAGCCTGCTATTGCTGCCATCACATCTTTCAACGTGGGCTCAGCAGCCTCTGCCCCTGTTTCACCACAATCATGGCCACCATGGTTGCTCAGGCCCATTTCATTCTGCACCCTCTCCTCATGGATGTCCTCCTCAGAGGATTGGTCAGACCTGTCGGACTCAGACCCGTCTGCCTCCTTATCTCCCCACCTCTCCTGCGATCCTGTGAGCTCCTTGCGGGCGAATCTCTGGAGCTTCGCCACCACATCGTGGCGCGCTGCTGCGGGCCGACTTCCGTCCTCTTCCTACCCAGCGCCATACTGTTCCCTCACCTCCTGGCCCAATTTTATCTGTGTTTTTCCTCTTTTCGGCATGCTGGTGGCCGATTCCGGTATGTTAAGTGTCAGCTTGGTGCTGCACAGCCGTCAACGTTACTAGTTTTGCGATCTGGGCAGCATGGCAGGAGAAAATACAGGATTTAGGCAGGAGCTATGGAGGTGCGCGTCTCACTCCATCCACGGCTAGGCTCCGCCCCTTATTAACGATTTCCATCATAAAAGGACAATGGATAGAAGCTAACTCCGTCAACGGTTTATTTAAACTGACCTTACCTGCCTTCGTCAGATCGCAGAAGGTAAACTGCTTAAGGCTGGGCAACTACCCGCTTGGGAGACTGGTTGGGAATAACTGTTTCAGTGGACTTTTTTCCCAAGTTAAGCTTACTAACGATTTCCATCAATAAAGGATAAGGGATTGAAGCTGACTGTCAACGGTTATTCTAAGCTGATCTTACCTGCAATCGTCAGATCGCAGAAGATAAGCAGCTTAAGGCTGGTCAAGTACCAGTTTGGGAGACTGGAAGGGAATCCCTGGTTCCTTTGACTTTTATCAAAAGTTAACTAATGATTTCCATAAAAAAGGACAATTGATTGAAGCTAATTCGGTCAATGGTTATTCTAAGCTGATCTTACCTGCCATCGTCAGATCGCAGAAGATAAACAGCTTAAGGCTGGTCAAGTACCAGCTTGGGAGACTGGTTGGGAATCCCTCGTTCTGTTTACATTTTTCCAAAGTTAAGGTTACTAATGATTTTAAAAAAAAAGGACAATGGCTTGCAGCAGACTCTGTCAACTGTTATTCTAAGCTGATCATACATGCACTCATCAGATCGCAGAAGATAAACAGCTTAAGGCTGGGCAAGTACCAGCTTGGGAGACTGGTTGGGAATCACTGGTTCCGTTGACTTTTTCCCCCATGTTAAGGTTACTAATGATTTCCATCAAAAAAGGACAATGGATTGGAGCTAATTCTGTCAACGGTTGTTCTAAGCTGATCATACCGGCACTCGTCAGATCGCAGAAGATAAGCAGCTTGTGAGACTGGTTGGGAATCTTTGTTTCCATTTATTTTTTTTCCAAGTTAAGGTTATTAATGATTTCGATCAAAAAAGGACAATGGATTGAAGCTGAGTCTATCAACGGTTATTCTAAGCCGATCTTACCTGCACTCGGCAAATCACAAAAGATAAGCAGCTTAAGGCTGGTCAAGTACAAGGTTGTAAGATTGGTTTGGAATCCTTGGTTCCATTTACTTTTTTCCCAAGTTAAGGTTACTAATGATTTCCATCAAAAAAGGACAATAGATTGAAGATGGCTCTGTCAACGGTTATTCTAAGCTGATCTTACCTGCAGTCATCAGATCACAGAAGATAAGCAGCTTAAAGCTGGTCAAGTACCAGCTAGGGAGACTGGTTGGGAATCACTGGTTCCTTTGACTTTTTTCCCAAGTTAAGGTTACTAATGATTTCCATCAAAAAAGGAGAAAGGATTGAAGTTCAACGGTTATTCTAAGCTGATCTTACCTGCACTTGTCAGTTTGCAGAAGATAAGCAGCTTAAGACTGGTTAAGTACCAGCTTATGAGAATGGTTGAGAATCCCTGTTTCCGTTGACTTTTTTCACTAGTTAAGGTTACTAATGATTTCCATCAAAAGAGGACAATGACTTGCAGCAGACTCTGTCAACGGTTATTCTAAGCTGATCATACCTGCACTCGTCAGATTGCAGAAGGTAAACCGCTTAAGGCTGGGCAATTACCAGCTTGGGAGACTGGTTGGTCATCCCTGGTTCTGTTGACTTTTTTCCCAAGTATAGGGTACAAATGATTTCCATCAAAAGAGGACAATGGCTTGCATAAGACTCTGTCAACGGTTATTCTAAGCTGATCATAACTGCACTCGTCAGATCGCAGAAGGTAAACAGCTTAAGGCTGGGCAAGTACCAGCTTGGGAAACTGGTTGGGAATCCCGGCTCCGTTGACATTTTTCCCAAGTTAAGGAAACAAATGATTTCCATCAAAAGAGGTCAATTGCTTGCAGCAGACTCTGTCAACGGTTATTCTAAGATGATCATACCTGCACTTGTCAGATCGCAGAAGGTAAACAGCTTATGGTTGGGCAAGTACCAGCTTGGGATACAAGTTGGGAATCCCTGGTTCCGTTGACTTTTTTCAAAAGTTAAGTTAACTAATGATTTCCATCAAAAAAGGACAATGGCTTGCGTAAGACTCTGTCAACGGTTATTCTAAGCTGATCATACCTGCACTTGTCAGGTTGCAGAAGGTAAACAGCTTAAGGCTGGTCAAGTACCAGCTTGGGAGACTGGTTGGGAATCCCTGGTTCCCTTGACATTCTTCCCAAGTTAAGGTTACTAATGATTTTAATCAAAATATGACAATGGCTTGCAGAAAGATCTGTCAACGGTTATTCTAAGCTGATCAGATCGCAGAATGTAAACAGCTTAAGGCTGGGCAAGTACAAGCTTGGGAGACTAGTTGGGAATCCCTGGTTCCGTTGACTTTTTTCAAAAGTTAAGTTGACTAATGATTTCCATCAAAAAAGGACAATGGCTTGCGTAAGACTCTGTCAACGGTTATTCTAAGCTGATCAAACCTGCACTCGTCAGACCGCAGAAGGTAAACAGCTTAAGGCTGGGCAAGTACCAGCTTGGGAGACTGGTTTGGAATCCCTGGTTCCTTTGACTTTTTTTCCCAAGTTAAGGGTACAAAAGACTTCCATCAAAAGAGGACAATTGCTTGCAGAAAGCTCTGTCAACGGTTTTTCTAAGCTGATCATACCTGCACTTGTCAGATCGCAGAAGGTAAACAACATAAGGCTGGGCAAGTACCAGCTTGGGAGACTGGTTGGGAATCTCTGGTTCTGTTGACTTTTTTCCCAAGTTAAGGGTACAAATGATTTCCATCAAAAGAGGACGATGGCTTGCAGCAGACTCTGTCAACGGTTATTCTAAGCTGATCATTCCTGCACTCGTCAGATCGCAGAAGGTAAACAGCTTAAGGCTGGGCAAGTACCAGCTTGGGAGACTGGTTGGGAATCCCTGGTTCCGTTAACTTTTTTCTCAAGTTAAGGGTACAAATGATTTCCATCAAAAGAGGACAATGGCTTGCAAGAGACTCTGTCAACGGTTATTCTAAGCTGATCATACCTGCACTCATCAGATCGCAGAAGGTAAACAGCTTAAGGCTGGGCAAGTACCAGCTTGGGAGACTAGTTGGGAATCCCTGGTTCCGTTGACTTTTTCAAAAGTTAAGTTAACTAATGATTTCCATCAAAAGAGGACAATGGCTTGCAGTCAGACTCTGTCAACGGTTATTCTAAGCTGATCATACCTGCACTCGTCAGATCGCAGAAGGTAAACAGCTTAAGGCTGGGCAAGTACCAGCTTGGGAGACTGGTTGGGAATCCCTGGTTCCGTTGACTTTTTCAAAAGTTAAGGTTAACAAATGATTTCCATCAAAAAGGACAATGGCTTGCATCAGACTCTGTCAACGGTTATTCTAAGCTGATCATACCTGCACTCGTCAGATCACAGAAGGTAAACAGCTTAAGGCTGGGCAAGTACCAGCTTGGGAGACTGGTTGGGAATCCCTGGTTCCGTTAACTTTTTCCCAAGTTAAGGGTACAAATGATTTCCATCAAAAGAGGACAATGGCTTGCAACAGACTCTGTCAACGGTTATTCTAAGCTGATCATACCTGCACTCGTCAGATCGCAGAAGGTAAACAGCTTAAGGCTGGGCAAGTACCAGCTTGGGAGACTGGTTGGGAATCCCTGGTTCCGTTGACTTTTTCCCAAGTTAAGGGTACAAATGATTTCCATCAAAAGAGGACAATGGCTTGCAGCAGACTCTGTCAACGGTTATTCTAAGCTGATCATACCTGCACTCGTCAGATCGCAGAAGGTAAACAGCTTAAGGCTGGGCAAGTACCAGCTTGGGAGACTGGTTGGGAATCGCTGGTTCCGTTGACTTTTTCCCAAGTTAAGGGTACAAATGATTTCCATCAAAGAGGACAATGGCTTGCAGCAGACACTGTCAACGGTTATTCTAAGCTGATCATACCTGCACTCGTCAGATCGCAGAAGGTAAACAGCTTAAGGCTGGGCAAATACCAGCTTGGGAGACTGGTTGGGAATCCCTGGTTCCGTTGACTTTTTTCCCAAGTTAAGGGTACAAATGATTTCCATCAAAAGAGGACAATGGCTTGCAGCAGAGCTCTGTCAACGGTTATTCTAAGCTGATCATACCTGCACTCATCAGATCGCAGAAGGTAAACAGCTTAAGGCTGGGCAAGTACCAGCTTGGGAGACTAGTTTGGAATCCCTGGTTCCGTTGACTTTTTCAAAAGTTAAGTTAACTAATGATTTCCATCAAAAGAGGACAATGGCTTGCAGAAAGATCTGTCAACGGTTATTCTAAGCTGATCATACCTGCACTCGTCAGATCGCAGACGGTAAACAGCTTAAGGCTGGGCAAGTGCAAGCTTGGGAGACTAGTTTTGAATCCCTGGTTACCTTGACTAATGATTTCCATCAAAAAAGGACAATGGCTTGCGTAAGACTCTGTCAACGGTTATTCTAAGCTGATCAAACCTGCACTTGTCAAACCGCAGAAGGTAAACAGCTTAAGGCTGGGCAAGTACCAGCTTGGGAGACTGGTTGGGAATCCTTTGTTCCGTTGACTTTTTTCCCAAGTTAAGGGTACAAATGATTTCCATCAAAAGAGGACAATTGCATGAAGAAAGCTCTGTCAACGGTTATTCTAAGCTGATCATAACTGCACTCGTCAGATCGCAGAAGGTAAACAGCATAAGGCTGGGCAAGTACCAGCTTGGGAGACTGGTTGGGAATCCCTGGTTCCGTTGACTTTTTTCCCAAGTTAAGGGTACAAATGATTTCCATCAAAAGAGGACAATGGCTTGCAGCAGACTCTGTCAACGGTTATTCTAAGCTGATCATACCTGCACTCGTCAGATCGCAGAAGGTAAACAGCTTAAGGCTGGGCAAGTACCAGCTTGGGAGACTGGTTGGGAATCCCTGGTTCCGTTGACTTTTTTCCCAAGTTAAGGGTACAAATGATTTTCATCAAAAGAGGACAATTGCTTGCAGAAAGCTCTGTCAACGGTTATTTTAAGCTGAACACACCTGCACTCGTCAGATCGCAGAAGGTAAACAGCTTAAGGCTGGGCAAGTACCAGCTTGGGAGACTGGTTGGGAATCACTGGTTCCGTTGACTTTTTCCCCCATGTTAAGGTTACTAATGATTTCCATCAAAAAAGGACAATGGATTGGAGCTAATTCTGTCAACGGTTGTTCTAAGCTGATCATACCGGCACTCGTCAGATCGCAGAAGATAAGCAGCTTGTGAGACTGGTTGGGAATCTTTGTTTCCATTTATTTTTTTTCCAAGTTAAGGTTATTAATGATTTCGATCAAAAAAGGACAATGGATTGAAGCTGAGTCTATCAACGGTTATTCTAAGCCGATCTTACCTGCACTCGGCAAATCACAAAAGATAAGCAGCTTAAGGCTGGTCAAGTACAAGGTTGTAAGATTGGTTGGGAATCCTTGGTTCCATTTACTTTTTCCCAAGTTAAGGTTACTAATGATTTCCATCAAAAAGGACAATAGATTGAAGATGGCTCTGTCAACGGTTATTCTAAGCTGATCTTACCTGCAGTCATCAGATCACAGAAGATAAGCAGCTTAAAGCTGGTCAAGTACCAGCTAGGGAGACTGGTTGGGAATCCCTGGTTCCTTTGACTTTTTCCCAAGTTAAGGTTACTAATGATTTCCATCAAAAAGGAGAAAGGATTGAAGTTCAACGGTTATTCTAAGCTGATCTTACCTGCACTTGTCAGTTTGCAGAAGATAAGCAGCTTAAGACTGGTTAAGTACCAGCTTATGAGAATGGTTGAGAATCCCTGTTTCCGTTGACTTTTTCACTAGTTAAGGTTACTAATGATTTCCATCAAAAGAGGACAATGACTTGCAGCAGACTCTGTCAACGGTTATTCTAAGCTGATCATTCCTGCACTCGTCAGATTGCAGAAGGTAAACCGCTTAAGGCTGGGCAAGTACCAGCTTGGGAGACTGGTTGGTCATCCCTGGTTCTGTTGACTTTTTTCCCAAGTATAGGGTACAAATGATTTCCATCAAAAGAGGACAATGGCTTGCATAAGACTCTGTCAACGGTTATTCTAAGCTGATCATAACTGCACTCGTCAGATCGCAGAAGGTAAACAGCTTAAGGCTGGGCAAGTACCAGCTTGGGAAACTGGTTGGGAATCCCCGGCTCCGTTGACATTTTTCCCAAGTTAAGGAAACAAATGATTTCCATCAAAAGAGGTCAATTGCTTGCAGCAGACTCTGTCAACGGTTATTCTAAGATGATCATACCTGCACTTGTCAGATCGCAGAAGGTAAACAGCTTATGGCTGGGCAAGTACCAGCTTGGGATACAAGTTGGGAATCCCTGGTTCCGTTGACTTTTTTCTAAAGTTAAGTTAACTAATGATTTCCATCAAAAAAGGACAATGGCTTGCGTAAGACTCTGTCAACGGTTATTCTAAGCTGATCATACCTGCACTTGTCAGGTTGCAGAAGGTAAACAGCTTAAGGCTGGTCAAGTACCAGCTTGGGAGACTGGTTGGGAATCCCTGGTTCCCTTGACATTCTTCCCAAGTTAAGGTTACTAATGATTTTAATCAAAATATGACAATGGCTTGCAGAAAGATCTGTCAACGGTTATTCTAAGCTGATCATACCTGCACTCGCAGAATGTAAACAGCTTAAGGCTGGGCAAGTACAAGCTTGGGAGACTAGTTGGGAATCCCTGGTTCCGTTGACTTTTTCCAAAGTTAAGTTGACTAATGATTTCCATCAAAAAGGACAATGGCTTGCGTAAGACTCTGTCAACGGTTATTCTAAGCTGATCAAACCTGCACTCGTCAGATCGCAGAAGGTAAACAGCTTAAGGCTGGGCAAGTACCAGCTTGGGAGACTGGTTTGGAATCCCTGGTTCCTTTGACTTTTTCCCAAGTTAAGGGTACAAATGACTTCCATCAAAAGAGGACAATTGCTTGCAGCAGAGCTCTGTCAACGGTTATTCTAAGCTGATCATACCTGCACTTGTCAGATCGCAGAAGGTAAACAGCATAAGGCTGGGCAAGTACCAGCTTGGGAGACTGGTTGGGAATCTCTGGTTCTGTTGACTTTTTTCCCAAGTTAAGTGTAACAAATGATTTCCATCAAAAGAGGACAATGGCTTGCAGCAGACTCTGTCAACGGTTATTCTAAGCTGATCATTCCTGCACTCGTCAGATCGCAGAAGGTAAACAGCTTAAGGCTGGGCAAGTACCAGCTTGGGAGACTGGTTGGGAATCCCTGGTTCCGTTAACTTTTTTCTCAAGTTAAGGGTACAAATGATTTCCATCAAAAGAGGACAATGGCTTGCAAGAGACTCTGTCAACGGTTATTCTAAGCTGATCATACCTGCACTCATCAGATCGCAGAAGGTAAACAGCTTAAGGCTGGGCAAGTACCAGCTTGGGAGACTATTTGGGAATCCCTGGTTCCGTTGACTTTTTTCAAAAGTTAAGTTAAATAATGATTTCCATCAAAAGAGGACAATGGCTTGCAGAAAGATCTGTCAACGGTTATTCTAAGCTGATCATACCTGTACTCATCAGATCGCAGAATGTAAACAGCTTAAGGCTGGGCAAGTACAAGCTTGGGAGACTGGTTGGGAATCCCTGGTTCCGTTGACTTTTTTCAAAAGTTAAGGGTACAAATGATTTCCATCAAAAAAGGACAATGGCTTGCGTAAGACTCTGTCAACGGTTATTCTAAGCTGATCAAACCTGCACTCGTCAGACCACAGAAGGTAAACAGCTTAAGGCTGGGCAAGTACCAGCTTGGCAGACAGGTTGGGAATCCCTGGTTCCGTTAACTTTTTTCCCAAGTTAAGGGTACAAATGATTTCCATCAAAAGAGGACAATGGCTTGCAACATACTCTGTCAACGGTTATTCTAAGCTGATCATACCTGCACTCATCAGATTGCAGAAGCTAAACAGCTTAAGGCTGGGCAAGTACCAGCTTGGGAGACTGGTTGGGAATCCCTGGTTCCGTTGACTTTTTTCCCAAGTTAAGGGTACAAATGATTTCCATCAAAAGAGGACAATGGCTTGCAGCAGACACTGTCAACGGTTATTCTAAGCTGATCATACCTGCACTCATCAGATCGCAGAAGGTAAACAGCTTAAGGCTGGGCAAGTACCAGCTTGGGAGACTGTTTGGGAATCGCTGGTTACGTTTACTTTTTTCCCAAGTTAAGGGTAAAAATGATTTCCATCAAAAGAGGACAATGGCTTGCAGCAGACACTGTCAACGGTTATTCTAAGCTGATCATACCTGTACTCGTCATATCGCAGAAGATAAACAGCTTAAGGCTGGGCAAATACCAGCTTGGGAGACTGGTTGGGAATCCCTGGTTCAGTTGACTTTTTTCCCAAGTTAAGGGTACAAATGATTTCCATCAAAAGAGGACAATGGCTTGGAGAAAGCTCTGTCAACGGTTATTCTAAGCTGATCATACCTGCACTCATCAGATCGCAGAAGGTAAACAGCTTAAGGCTGGGCAAGTACCAGCTTGGGAGACTATTTTGGAATCCCTGGTTCCGTTGACTTTTTTCAAAAGTTAAGTTAACTAATGATTTCCATCAAAAGAGGACAATGGCTTGCAGAAAGATCTGTCAACGGTTATTCTAAGCTGATCATACCTGCACTCGTCAGATCGCAGACGGTAAACAGCTTAAGGCTGGGCAAGTGCAAGCTTGGGAGACTAGTTTTGAATCCCTGGTTCCCTTGACTAATGATTTCCATCAAAAGAGGACAATGGCTTGCAGCAGACTCTGTCAACGGTTATTCTAAGCTGATCAAACCTGCACTTGTCAAATCGCAGAAGGTAAACAGCTTAAGGCTGGGCAAGTACCAGCTTGGGAGACTGGTTGGGAATCCTTTGTTCCGTTGACTTTTTTCCCAAGTTAAGGGTACAAATGATTTCCATCAAAAGAGGACAATTGCATGAAGAAAGCTCTGTCAACGGTTATTCTAAGCTGATCATAACTGCACTCGTCAGATCGCAGAAGGTAAACAGCATAAGGCTGGGCAAGTAACAGCTTGGGAGACTGGTTGGGAATCTCTGGTTCCGTTGACTTTTTTCCCAAGTTAAGGGTACAAATGATTTCCATCAAAAGAGGACAATGGCTTGCAGCAGACCCTGTCAACGGTTATTCTAAGCTGATCATACCTGCACTCGTCAGATCGCAGAAGGTAAACAACTTAAGGCTGGGCAAGTACCAGCTTGGGAGACTGGTTGGGAATCCCTGGTTCCGTTGACTTTTTTCCCAAGTTAAGGGTACAAATGATTTTCATCAAAAGAGGACAATTGCTTGCAGAAAGCTCTGTCAACGGTTATTTTAAGCTGAACACACCTGCACTCGTCAGATCGCAGAAGGTACACAGCTTAAGGCTGGGCAAGTACCAGCTTGGAAGACTGGTTGGGAATCCTTGGTTCCGTTGACTTTTTTCCCAAGTTAAGGGTACAAATGATTTCCATCAAAAGAGGACAATTGCTTACAGAAAGCTCTGTCAAAGGTTATTCTAAGCTGATCATACCTGCACTCGTCATATCGCAGAAGATAAACAGCTTAAGGCTGGGCAAATACCAGCTTGGGAGACTGGTTGGGAATCCCTGGTTCAGTTGACTTTTTTCCCAAGTTAAGGGTACAAATGATTTCCATCAAAAGAGGACAATGGCTTGGAGAAAGCTCTGTCAACGGTTATTCTAAGCTGATCATACCTGCACTCATCAGATCGCAGAAGGTAAACAGCTTAAGGCTGGGCAAGTACCAGTTTGGGAGACTATTTTGGAATCCCTGGTTCCGTTGACTTTTTTCAAAAGTTAAGTTAACTAATGATTTCCATCAAAAGAGGACAATGGCTTGGAGAAAGCTCTGTCAACGGTTATTCTAAGCTGATCATACCTGCACTCGTCATATCGCAGAAGATAAACAGCTTAAGGCTTGGCAAGTACCAGCTTGGGAGACTGGTTGGGAATCCCTGGTTCCGTTGACTTTTTTCCCAAGTTAAGGGTACAAATGATTTCCATCAAAAGAGGACAATGGCTTGCAGCAGACCCTGTCAACGGTTATTCTAAGCTGATCATACCTGCACTCGTCAGATCGCAGAAGGTAAACAGCTTAAGGCTGGGCAAGTACCAGCTTGGGAGACTGGTTGGGAATTGCTGGTTCCGTTGACTTTTTTCCGAAGTTAAGGATACAAATGATTTCCATCAAAAGAGGACAATTGCTTGCAGAAAGCTCTGTCAACGGTTATTTTAAGCTGAACTCACCTGCACTCGTCAGATCGCAGAAGGTATACAGCTTAAGGCTGGACAAGTACCAACTTGGAAGAGTGGTTGGGAATCCCTGGTTCCGTTGACTTTTTTCCCTAGTTAAGGGTACAAATGATTTCCATAAAAAGAGGACAATTGCTTGCAGAAAGCTCTGTCAACGGTTATTCTAAGCTGATCATACCTGCACTCGTCAGATCGCAGAAGGTAAACAGCATAAGGCTGGGAAGTTCCAGCTTGGGAGACTGGTTGGGAATCTCTGGTTCCGTTGACTTTTTTCCCAAGTTAAGGGTACAAATGATTTCCATCAAAAGAGGACAATGGCTTGCAGCAGACTCTGTCAACGGTTATTCTAAGCTGATCATACCTGCACTCGTCAGATCGCAGAAGGTAAACAGCTTAAGGCTGGGCAAGTACCAGCTTGGGAGACTGGTTGGGAATCCCTGGTTCCGTTGACTTTTTTCCCAAGTTAAGGGTACAAATGATTTCCATCAAAAGAGGACAATGGCTTGCAGAGACTCTGTCAACGGTTATTCTAAGCTGATCATACCTGCACTCGTCAGATCGCAGAAGGTAAACAGCTTAAGGCTGGGCAAGTACCAGCTTGGGAGACTGGTTGGGAATCCCTGGTTCCGTTGACTTTTTTCCCAAGTTAAGGGTACAAATGATTTCCATCAAAAGAGGACAATGGCTTGCAGCAAACTCTGTCAACGGTTATTCTAAGCTGATCATACCTGCACTCGTCAGATCGCAGAAGGTAAACAGCTTAAGGCTGGGCAAGTACCAGCTTGGGAGACTGGTTGGGAATCCCTGGTTCCGTTGACTTTTTCCCAAGTTAAGGGTACAAATGATTTCCATCAAAAGAGGACAATGGCTTGCATCAGACTCTGTCAACGGTTATTCTAAGCTGATCATACCTGCACTCGTCAGATCGCAGAAGGTAAACAGCTTAAGGCTGGGCAAGTACCAGCTTGGGAGACTGGTTGGGAATCCCTGGTTCCGTTGACTTTTTCTCAAGTTAAGGGTACAAATGATTTCCATCAAAAGAGGACAATGGCTTGCAGCAGACTCTGTCAACGGTTATTCTAAGCTGATCATACCTGCACTCGTCAGATCGCAGAAGGTAAACAGCTTAAGGCTGGGCAAGTACCAGCTTGGGAGACTGGTTGGGAATCCCTGGTTCCGTTGACTTTTTCCCAAGTTAAGGGTACAAATGATTTCCATCAAAAGAGGACAATGGCTTGCAGCAAGACTCTGTCAACAGTTATTCTAAGCTGATCATACCTGCACTCGTCAGATCGCAGAAGGTAAACAGCTTAAGACTGGGCAAGTACCAGCTTGAGGAGACTGGTTGGGAATCCCTGGTTCTGTTGACTTTTTCCAAAGTTAAGGGTACAAATGATTTCCATCAAAAGAGGACAATGGCTTGCAGAAAGCTCTGTCAACGGTTATTCTAAGCTGATCATACCTGCACTCATCAGATCGCAGAAGGTAAACAGCTTAAGGCTGGGCAAGTACCAGCTTGGGAGACTGGTTGGGAATCCCTGGTTCCGTTGACTTTTTTCCCAAGTTAATGGTACAAATGATTTCCATCAAAAGAGGACAATGGCTTGCATCAGACTCTGTCAACGGTTATTCTAAGCTGATCATACCTGCACTCGTCAGATCGCAGAAGGTAAACAACTTAAGGCTGGGCAAGTACCAGCTTGGGAGACTGGTTGGGAATCCCTGGTTCTGCTGACTTTTTCCCAAGTTAAGGGTACAAATGATTTCCATCAGAAGAGGACAATGGCTTGCAGCAGACTCTGTCAACGGTTATTCTAAGCTGATCATACCTGCACTCATCAGATCGCAGAAGGTAAACAGCTTAAGGCTGGGCAAGTACCAGCTTGGGAGACTGGTTGGGAATCCCTTGTTCCGTTGACTTTTTCCCAAGTTAAGGGTACAAATGATTTCCATCAAAAGAGGACAATGGCTTGCAGCAGACTCTGTCAACGGTTATTCTAAGCTGATCATACCTGCACTCGTCAGATCGCAGAAGGTAAACAGCTTAAGGCTGGGCAAGTACCAGCTTGGGAGACTGGTTGGGAATCCCTGGTTCCGCTTGACTTTTTCCCAAGTTAAGGGTACAAATGATTTCCATCAAAAGAGGACAATGGCTTGCAGCAGGCTCTGTCAACGGTTATTCTAAGCTGATCATACCTGCACTCGTCAGATCGCAGAAGGTAAACAGCTTAAGGCTGGGCAAGTACCAGCTTTGGGAGACTGGTTGGGAATCCCTGGTTCTGTTGACTTTTTTCAAAAGTTAAGTTAACTAATGATTTCCATCAAAAGAGGACAATGGCTTGCAGCAGACTCTGTCAACGGTTATTCTAAGCTGATCATACCTGCACTCATCAGATCGCAGAAGGTAAACAGCTTAAGGCTGGGCAAGTACCAGCTTGGGAGACTGGTTGGGAATCCCTGGTTCCGTTGACTTTTTTCCCAAGTTAAGGGTACAAATGATTTTCATCAAAAAGAGGACAATGGCTTGCATCAGACTCTGTCAACGGTTATTCTAAGCTGATCATACCTGCACTCGTCAGATCGCAGAAGGTAAACAGCTTAAGGCTGGGCAAGTACCAGCTTGGGAGACTGTTTGGCAATCCCTGGTTCCGTTGACTTTTTTCCCAAGTTAAGGGTACAAATGATTTCCATCAAAAGAGGACAATGGCTTGCAAGAGACTCTGTCACCGTTTATTCTAAGCTGATCATACCTGCACTCGTCAGATCGCAGAAGGTAAACAGCTTAAGGTTGGGCAAGTACCAGCTTGGAAGACTGGTTGGGAATCCCTGGTTCCGTTGACTTTTTTCCCAAGTTAAGGGTACAAATGATTTCCATCAAAAGAGGACAATTGCTTGCAGAAAGCTTTGTCAACAGTTATTCTAAGCTGATCATTCCTGCACTCGTCAGATCGCAGAAGGTAAACATCTTAAGACTGGGCAAGTACCAGCTTGAGGGACTGATTGGGAATCCCTGGTTCTGTTGACTTTTTTCCAAAGTTAAGGGTACAAATGATTTCCATCAAAAGAGGACAATGGCTTGCGGAAAGCTCTGTCAACGGTTATTCTAAGCTGATCATATCTGCACTCATCAGATCGCAGAAGGTAAACAGCTTAAGGCTGGGCAAGTACCAGCTTGGGAGACTGGTTGGGAATCCCTGGTTCCGTTGACTTTTTTCCCAAGTTAAGGGTACAAATGATTTCCATCAAAAGAGGACAATGGCTTGCATCAGACTCTGTCAACGGTTATTCTAAGCTGATCATACCTGCACTCGTCAGATCGCAGAAGGTAAACAGCTTAAGGCTTGGCAAGTACCAGCTTGGGAGACTGGTTGGGAATCCCTGGTTCTGTTGACTTTTTTCCCAAGTTATGGGTACAAATGATTTCCATCAGAAGATGACAATGGCTTGCAGCAGACTCTGTCAACGGTTATTCTAAGCTGATCATACCTGCACTCATCAGATCGCAGAAGATAAACAGCTTAAGGCTGGGCAAGTACCAGCTTGGGAGACTGGTTGGGAATTCCTTGTTCCGTTGACTTTTTTCCCAAATTAAGGGTACAAATGATTTCCATCAAAAGAGGACAATGGCTTGCAGCAGACTCTGTCAACGGTTATTCTAAGCTGATCATACCTGCACTCGTCAGATCGCAGAAGGTAAAAAGCTTAAGGCTGGGCAAGTACCAGCTTGGGAGACTGGTTGGGAATCCCTGGTACCGTTGACTTTTTTCCCAAGTTATGGGTACAAATGATTTCCATCAGAAGATGACAATGGCTTGCAGCAGGCTCTGTCAACGGTTATTTTAAGCTGATCATACCTGCACTCATCAGATCGCAGAAGATAAACAGCTTAAGGCTGGGCAAGTACCAGCTTGGGAGACTGGTTGGGAATCGTTGGTTCTGTTGACTTTTTTCAAAAGTTAAGTTAACTAATGATTTCCATCAAAAAAGGACAATGGCTTGCATCAGACTCTGTCAACGGTTATTCTAAGCTGATCATACCTGCACTCATCAGAACGCAGAAGGTAAACAGCTTAAGGCTGGGAAAGTACCAGCTTGGGAGAATGGTCGCGAATCCCTGGTTCCGTTGACTTTTTTTCCCCAAGTTAAGGGTACAAATGATTTCCATCAAAAGAGGACAATGGGTTGCATCAGACTCCGTCAAAGGTTATTCTAAGCTGATCATACCTGCACTCGTCAGATTGCAGAAGGTAAACAGCTTAAGGCTGGGCAAGTACCAGCTTGGGAGACTGGTTGGCAATCCCTGGTTCCGTTGACTTTTTTCCCAAGTTAAGGGTACAAATGATTTCCATCAAAAGAGGACAATGGCTTGCAGCAGACTCTGTCAACGGTTATTCTAAGCTGATCATACCTGCACTCATCAGATCGCAGAAGGTAAACAGCTTAAGGTTGGGCAAGTACCAGCTTGGAAGACTGGTTGGGAATCCCTGGTTCCGTTGACTTTTTTCCCAAGTTAAGGGTACAAATGATTTCCATCAAAAGAGGACAATTGCTTGCAGAAAGCTCTGTCAACGGTTATTCTAAGCTGAACATACCTGCACTCGTCAGATCGCAGAAGGTAAACCGCTTAAGGCTGGGCAAGTACCAGCTTGGGAGACTGGTTGGGAATCCCTGGTTCCGTTAACTTTTTTCCCAAGTTAAGGGTACAAATGATTTCCATCAAAAGAGGACAATGGCTTGCATCAGTCTCTGTCAACGGTTATTCTAAGCTGATCATACCTGCACTCGTCAGATCACAGAAGGTAAACAGCTTAAGGCTGGGCAAGTACCAGCTTGGGAGACTGGTTGGGAATCCCTGGTTCCGTTGACCTTTTTCCCAAGTTAAGGGTACAAATGATTTCCATCAAAAGAGGGAAATGGCTTGCGGAAAGCTCTGTCAACGGTTATTCTAAGCTGATCATACCTGTACTCGTCAGATCGCAGAAGGTAAACAGTTTAAGGCTGGGCAAGTACCAGCTTGGGAGACTGGTTGGGAATCCCTTGTTCCGTTAACTTTTTTCCCAAGTTAAGGGTACAAATGATTTCCATCAAATGAGGACAATGGCTTGCAGCAGACTTTGTCAACGGTTATTCTAAGCTGATCATACCTGCACTCGTCAGATCGCAGAAGGTAAACAGCTTAAGGCTGGGCAAGTACCAGCTTGGGAGACTGGTTGGGAATCCCTGGTTCCGTTGACTTTTTTCCCAAGTTAAGGGTACAAATGATTTCCATCAAAAGAGGACAAAGGCTTGCAGCAGACTCTGTCAACGGTTATTCTAAGCTGATCATACCTGCACTCGTCAGATCGCAGAAGGTAAACAGCTTAAGGCTGGGCAAGTACCAGCTTGGGAGACTGGTTGGGAATCACTGGTTCCGTTGACTTTTTTCCCAAGTTAAGGGTACAAATGATTTCCATCAAAAGAGGAAAATGGCTTGCAGCAGACACTGTCAACGGTTATTCTAAGCTGATCATACCTGCACTCGTCAGATCGCAGTAGGTAAACAGCTTAAGGCTGGGCAAGTACCAGCTTGGGAGACTGGTTGGGAATCCCTGGTTCCGTTGACTTTTTTCCCAAGTTAAGGGTACAAATGATTTCCATCAAAAGAGGACAATGGCTTGCAGCAGACTCTGTCAACGGTTATTCTAAGCTGATCATGCTTGCACTCGTCAGATCGCAGAAAGTAAACAGCTTAAGGCTGGGCAAGTACCAGCTTGGGAGTCTGGTTGGGAATCCCTTGTTCCGTTGACTATTTTCCCAAGTTAAGGGTACAAATGATTTCCATCAAAAGAGGACAATGGGTTGCATCAGACTCCGTCAAAGGTTATTCTAAGCTGATCATACCTGCACTCGTCAGATTGCAGAAGGTAAACAGCTTAAGGCTGGGCAAGTACCTGCTTGGGAGATGGTTGGGAATCCCTGGTTCTGTTGACTTTTTTCCCAAGTTAAGGGTACAAATGATTTCCATCAAAAGAGGACAATGGCTTGCAGCAGACCCTGTCAACGGTTATTCTAAGCTGATCATACCTGCACTCGTCAGATCGCAGAAGGTAAACAGCTTAAGGCTGGGCAAGTACCAGCTTGGGAGACTGGTTGGGAATCCCTGGTTCCGTTGACTTTTTTCCCAAGTTAAGGGTACAAATGATTTCCATCAAAAGAGGACAATTGCTTGCAGAAAGCTCTGTCAACGGTTATTCTAAGCTGAACACACCTGCACTCGTCAGATCGCAGAAGGTAAACAGCTTAAGGCTGGGCAAGTACCAGCTTGGGAGACTGGTTGGGAATCCCTGGTTCCGTTGACTTTTTCCCAAGTTAAGGGTACAAATGATTTCCATCAAAAGAGGACAATGGCTTGCATCAGACTCTGTCAACGGTTATTCTAAGCTGATCATACCTGCACTCGTCAGATCGCGTTGGGAATCCCTGGTTCGTTGACTTTTTCCCAAGTTAAGGGTACAAATGATTTCCATCAAAGAGGAAATGGCTTGCAGAAGCTCTGTCAACGGTTATTCTAAGCTGAACACACCTGCACCGCAGATCGCAGAAGGTAAACAGCTAAGGCTGGGCAAGTACCAGCTTGGGAGACTGGTTGGGAATCCTGGTTCCGTTAACTTTTTCCCAAGTTGGGGAGTACAATGATTTCATCAAAGAGGACAATGGCTTGCATCAGACTCTGTCAACGGTTATTCTAAGCTGATCATACCTGCACTCGCCAGATCGCAGAAGGTAAACAGCTTAAGGCTGGGCAAGTACCAGCTTGGGAGACTGGTTGGGAATCCCTGGTTCCGTTGACTTTTTCCCAAGTTAAGGGTACAAATGATTTCCATCAAAAGAGGACAATGGCTTGCAGTCAGACTCTGTCAACGGTTATTCTAAGCTGATCATACCTGCACTCGTCAGATCGCAGAAGGTAAACAGCTTAAGGCTGGGCAAGTACCAGCTTGGGAGACTGGTTGGGAATCCCTTTTTCCGTTAACTTTTTTCCCAAGTTAAGGGTACAAATGATTTCCATCAAAAGAGGACAATGGCTTGCAGCAGACTTTGTCAACGGTTATTCTAAGCTGATCATACATCCACTCGTCAGATTGCAGAAAGTAAACAGCTTAAGGCTGGGCAAGTACCAGCTTGGGAGACTGGTTGGGAATCCCTGGTTTTGTTGATTTTTTTCCCAAGTTAAGGGTACAAATTATTTCCATCAAAAGAGGACAATGGCTTTCAGCAGACTCTGTCAACGGTTATTCTAAGCTGATCATACCTGCACTAGTCAGATCGCAGAAGGTAAACAGCTTAAGGCTGGGCAAGTATCGGCTTGGGAGGCTGGTTGGGAATCCCTGGTTCCGTTAACTTTTTTCCCAAGTTAAGGGTACAAATGATTTCCATCAAAAGAGGACAATAGCTTGCAGCAGACTCTGTCAATGGATATTCTAAGCTGATCATACCTGCACTCATTAGATCGCAGAAGATAAACAGCTTAAGGCTGGGCAAGTACCAGCTTGGGAGACTGGGTGGGAATCCCTGGTTCCGTTGACTTTTTTCCCAAGTTAAGGGTACAAATGATTTCCATCAAAAGAGGACAATTGCTTGCAGAAAGCTCTGTCAACGGTTATTCTAAGCTGATCATACCTGCACTCGTCAGATCGCAGAAGGTAAACAGCTTAAGGCTGGGCAAGTACCAGCTTGGGAGACTGGTTGGGAATCCCTGGTTCCGTTAACTTTTTTCCCAAGTTAAGGGTACAAATGATTTCCATCAAAAGAGGACAATGGCTTGCAGCAGACTCTGTCAACGGTTATTCTAAGCTGATCATACCTACACTTGTCAGATCGCAGAAGGTAAACAGCTTAAGGCTGGGCAATTACCAGCTTGGGAGACTGGTTGGGAATCCCTGGTTCCGTTGACTTTTTTCCCAAGTTAAGGGTACAAATGATTTCCATCAAAAGAGGACAATGGCTTGCGGAAAGCTCTGTCAACGATTATTCTAAGCTGATCATACCTGCACTCGTCAGATCGCAGAAGGTAAACAGCTTAAGGCTGGGCAAGTACCAGCTTGGGAGACTGGTTGGGAATCCCTGGTTCCGTTAACTTTTTTCCCAAGTTAAGGGTACAAATGATTTCCATCAAAAGAGGACAATGGCTTTCAGCAGACTCTGTCAACGGTTATTCTAAGCTGATCATACCTGCACTCGTCAGATCGCAGAAGGTAAACAGCTTAAGGCTGGGCAAGTATCAGCTTGGGAGACTGGTTGGGAATCACTGGTTCCGTTGACTTTTTTCCCAAGTTAAGGGTACAAATGATTTCCATCAAAAGAGGACAATGGCTTGCAGCAGACTCTGTCAATGGTTATTCTAAGCTGATCATACCTGCACTCGTCAGATCGCAGAAGGTAAACAGCTTAAGGCTGGGCAAGTACCAGCTTGGGAGACTGGTTGGGAATCCCTGGTTCTGTTAACTTTTTCCCAAGTTAAGGGTACAAATGATTTCCATCAAAAGAGGAAAATGGCTTGCAGCAGACTCTGTCAACGGTTATTCTAAGCTGATCATACCTGCACTCGTCAGATCGCAGAAAGTAAACAGCTTAAGTCTGGTCAAGTACCAGCTTGGGAGATTGTTTGGGAATCCCTGGTTCCGTTGACTTATTTCCCAAGTTAAGGGTACAAATGATTTCCATCAAAAGAGGAAAATGGCTTGCAGCAGACTCTGTCAACGGTTATTCTAAGCTGATCATACCTGCACTCGTCAGATCGCAGAAGGTAAACAGCTTAAGGCTGGGCAAGTACCAGCTTGGGAGACTGGTTGGGAATCCCTGGTTCCGTTGACTTTTTCCAAAGTTAAGTTAACTAATGATTTCCATCAAAAAGAGGACAATGGCTTGCAGCAGACTCTGTCAACGGTTATTCTAAGCTGATCATACCTGCACTCGTCAGATCGCAGAAGGTAAACAGCTTAAGGCTGGGCAAGTACCAGCTTGGGAGACTGGTTGGGAATCCCTGGTTCCGTTGACTTTTTCCCAAGTTAAGGTTACAAATGATTTCCATCAAAAGAGGACAATGGCTTGCAGCAGACTCTGTCAACGGTTATTCTAAGCTGATCATACCTGCACTCGTCAGATCGCAGAAGGTAAACAGCTTAAGGCTGGGCAAGTACCAGCTTGGGAGACTGGTTGGGAATCCCTGGTTCCGTTGACTTTTTCCCAAGTTAAGGGTACAAATGATTTCCATCAAAAGAGGACAATGGCTTGCAGCAGACTCTGTCAACGGTTATTCTAAGCTGATCATACCTGCACTCGTCAGATCGCAGAAGGTAAACAGCTTAAGGCTGGGCAAGTACCAGCTTGGGAGACTGGTTGGGAATCCCTGGTTCCGTTGACTTTTTCCCAAGTTAAGGGTACAAATGATTTCCATCAAAAGAGGACAATGGCTTGCAGCAGACTCTGTCAACGGTTATTCTAAGCTGATCATACCTGCACTCGTCAGATCGCAGAAGGTAAACAGCTTAAGGCTGGGCAAGTACCAGCTTGGGAGACTGGTTGGGAATCCCTGGTTCCGTTGACTTTTTCCCAAGTTAAGGGTACAAATGATTTCCATCAAAAGAGGACAATGGCTTGCAGCAGACTCTGTCAACGGTTATTCTAAGCTGATCATACCTGCACTCGTCAGATCGCAGAAGGTAAACAGCTTAAGGCTGGGCAAGTACCAGCTTGGGAGACTGGTTGGGAATCCCTGGTTCCGTTGACTTTTTCCCAAGTTAAGGGTACAAATGATTTCCATCAAAAGAGGACAATGGCTTGCAGCAGACTCTGTCAACGGTTATTCTAAGCTGATCATACCTGCACTCGTCAGATCGCAGAAGGTAAACAGCTTAAGGCTGGGCAAGTACCAGCTTGGGAGACTGGTTAGGAATCCCTGGTTCCGTTGACTTTTTCCCAAGTTAAGGGTACAAATGATTTCCATCAAAGAGAGGACAATGGCTTGCAGCAGACTCTGTCAACGGTTATTCTAAGCTGATCATACCTGCACTCGTCAGATCGCAGAAGGTAAACAGCTTAAGGCTGGGCAAGTACCAGCTTGGGAGACTGGTTGGGAATCCCTAGTTCCGTTGACTTTTTCCCAAGTTAAGGGTACAAATGATTTCCATCAAAAGAGGACAATGGCTTGCAGCAGACTCTGTCAACGGTTATTCTAAGCTGATCATACCTGCACTCATCAGATCGCAGAAGGTAAACAGCTTAAGGCTGGGCAAGTACCAGCTTGGGAGACTGGTTGGGAATCCCTGGTTCCGTTGACTTTTTCCCAAGTTAAGGGTACAAATGATTTCCATCAAAAGAGGACAATGGCTTGCAGCAGACTCTGTCAACGGTTATTCTAAGCTGATCATACCTGCACTCGTCAGATCGCAGAAGGTAAACAGCTTAAGGCTGGGCAAGTACCAGCTTGGGAGACTGGTTGGGAATCCCTGGTTCCGTTGACTTTTTCCCAAGTTAAGGGTACAAATGATTTCCATCAAAAGAGGACAATGGCTTGCAGCAGACTCTGTCAACGGTTATTCTAAGCTGATCATACCTGCACTCGTCAGATTGCAGAAGGTAAACAGCTTAAGGCTGGGCAAGTACCAGCTTGGGAGACTGGTTGGGAATCCCTGGTTCCGTTGACTTTTTCCCAAGTTAAGGGTACAAATGATTTCCATCAAAAGAGGACAATGGCTTGCAGCAGACTCTGTCAACGGTTATTCTAAGCTGATCATACCTGCACTCATCAGATCGCAGAAGGTAAACAGCTTAAGGCTGGGCAAGTACCAGCTTGGGAGACTGGTTGGGAATCCCTGGTTCTGTTGACTTTTTCCCAAGTTAAGGGTACAAATGATTTCCATCAAAAGAGGACAATGGCTTGCAGTAGACTCTGTCAACTGTTATTCTAAGCTGATCATACCTGCACTCGTCAGATCGCATAAGGTAAACAGCTTAAGGCTGGGCAAGTACCAGCTTGTGAGTCTGGTTGGGAATCTCTGGTTCCGTTGACTTTTTTCCCAAGTTAAGGGTACAAATGATTTCCATCAAAAGAGGACAATGGCTTGCAGCAGACTCTGTCAACGGTTATTCTAAGCTGATCATAGCTGCACTCATCAGATCGCGGAAGATAAACAGCTTAAGGCTGGGCAAGTACCAGCTTGGGAGACTGGTTGGGAATCCCTGGTTCCGTTTACTTTTTTCCCAAGTTAAGGGTACAAATGATTTCCATCAAAAGAGGACAATGGCTTGCGGAAAGCTCTGTCAACGGTTATTCTAAGCTGATCATACCAGCACTTATCAGATCGCAGAAGGTAAACAGCTTAAGGCTGGGCAAGTACCAGCTTGGGAGACTGGTTGGGAATTCCTGGTTCCGTTGTCTTTTTTCCAAAGTTAAGGGTACAAATGATTTCCATCAAAAGAGGACAATGGCTTGCATCAGACTCCGTCAAAGGTTATTCTAAGCTGATCATTCCTGCACTCATCAGAACGCAGTAGGTAAACAGCTTAAGGCTGGGCAAGTACCAGCTTGGGAGACTGGTTGGGAATCCCTGGTTTTGTTGATTTTTTTCCCATGTTAAGGGTACAAATTATTTCCATCAAAAGAGGACAATGGCTTGCAGCAGACTCTGTCAACAGGTTATTCTAAGCTGATCATACCTGCACTCGTCAGATCGCAGAAGGTAAACAGCTTAAGGCTGGGCAAGTACCAGCTTGGGAGACTGGTTGGGAATCCCTGGTTCTGTTGACTTTTTCCCAAGTTAAGGGTACAAATGATTTCCATCAAAAGAGGACAATGGCTTGCAGCAGACTCTGTCAACGGTTATTCTAAGCTGATCATACCTGCACTCGTCAGATCGCAGAAGGTAAACAGCTTAAGGCTGGGCAAGTACCAGCTTGGGAGACTGGTTGGGAATCCCTGGTTCCGTTGACTTTTTCCCAAGTTAAGGGTACAAATGATTTCCATCAAAAGAGGACAATGGCTTGCATCAGACTCTGTCAACGGTTATTCTAAGCTGATCATACCTGCACTCGTCAGATCGCAGAAGGTAAACAGCTTAAGGCTGGGCAAGTACCAGCTTGGGAGACTGGTTGGGAATCCCTGGTTCCGTTAACTTTTTTCCCAAGTTAAGGGTACAAATGATTTCCATCAAAAGAGGACAATGGCTTGCAGCAGACTCTGTCAACAGTTATTCTAAGCTGATCATACCTGCACTCGTCAGATCGCAGAAGGTAAACAGCTTAAGGCTGGGCAAGTACCAGCTTGGGAGACTGGTTGGGAATCCCTGGTTCCGTTGACTTTTTCCCAAGTTAAGGGTACAAATGATTTCCATCAAAAGAGGACAATGGCTTGCGGAAAGCTCTGTCAACGGTTATTCTAAGCTGGTCATACCTGCACTCGTCAGATCGCAGAAGGTAAACAGCTTAAGGCTGGGCAAGTACCAGCTTGGGAGACTGGTTGGGAATCCCTGGTTCCGTTAACTTTTTCCCAAGTTAAGGGTACAAATGATTTCCATCAAAAGAGGACAATGGCTTTCAGCAGACTCTGTCAACGGTTATTCTAAGCTGATCATACCTGCACTCGTCAGATCGCAGAAGGTAAACAGCTTAAGGCTGGGCAAGTATCAGCTTGGGAGACTGGTTGGGAATCACTGGTTCCGTTGACTTTTTCTCAAGTTAAGGGTACAAATGATTTCCATCAAAAGAGGACAATGGCTTGCAGCAGACTCTGTCAATGGTTATTCTAAGCTGATCATACCTGCACTCGTCAGATCGCAGAAGGTAAACAGCTTAAGGCTGGGCAAGTACCAGCTTGGGAGACTGGTTGGGAATCCCTGGTTCTGTTAACTTTTTCCCAAGTTAAGGGTACAAATGATTTCCATCAAAAGAGGACAATGGCTTGCAGCAGACTCTGTCAACGGTTATTCTAAGCTGATCATACCTGCACTCGTCAGATCGCAGAAGGTAAACAGCTTAAGTCTGGGCAAGTACCAGCTTGGGAGACTGGTTGGGAATCCCTGGTTCCGTTGACTTTTTCCCAAGTTAAGGGTACAAATGATTTCCATCAAAAGAGGACAATGGCTTGCAGCAGACACTGTCAACGGTTATTCTAAGCTGATCATACCTGCACTCGTCAGATCGCAGTAGGTAAACAGCTTAAGGCTGAGCAAGTACCAGCTTGGGAGACTGGTTGGGAATCCCTGGTTCCGTTGACTTTTTTCAAAAGTTAAGTTAACTAATGATTTCCATCAAAAGAGGACAATGGCTTGCAGCAGACTCTGTCAACGGTTATTCTAAGCTGATCATACCTGCACTCGTCAGTTCGCAGAAGGTAAACAGCTTAAGGCTGGGCAAGTACCAGCTTGGGAGACTGGTTGGGAATCCCTGGTTCCATTGACTTTTTCCCAAGTTAAGGGTACAAATGATTTCCATCAAAAGAGGACAATGGCTTGCATACAGACTCTGTCAATGGTTATTCTAAGCTGATCATACCTGCACTCATCAGATCGCAGAAGATAAACAGCTTAAGGCTGGGCAAGTACCAGCTTGGGAGACTGGTTGGGAATCCCTGGTTCCGTTGACTTTTTTCCCAAGTTAAGGGTACAAATGATTTCCATCAAAAGAGGACAATTGCTTGCGGAAAGCTCTGTCAACGGTTATTCTAAGCTGATCATACCTGCACTCGTCAGATCGCAGAATGTAAACAGCTTAAGGCTGGGCAAGTACCAGCTTGGGAGACTGGTTGGGAATCCCTGGTTCCGTTAACTTTTTTCCCAAGTTAAGGGTACAAATGATTTCCATCAAAAGAGGACAATGGCTTGCAGCAGACTCTGTCAACGGTTATTCTAAGCTGATCATACCTACACTCGTCAGATCGCAGAAGGTAAACAGCTTATGGCTGGGCAAGTACCAGCTTGGGAGACTGGTTGGGAATCCCTGGTTCCGTTGACTTTTTTCCCAAGTTAAGGGTACAAATGATTTCCATTAAAAGAGGATAATGGCTTACGGAAAGCTCTGTCAACGGTTATTCTAAGCTGATCATACCTGCACTCATCAGATCGCAGAAGGTAAACAGCTTAAGGCTGGGCAAGTACCAGCTTGGGAGACTGGTTGGGAATTCCTGGTTCCGTTGTCTTTTTTCCCAAGTTAAGGATACAAATGATTTCCATCAAAAGAGGACAATGGCTTGCATCAGACTCTGTCAACGGTTATTCTAAGCTGATCATACCTGCACTCGTCAGATCGCAGAAGGTAAACAGCTTAAGGTTGGGCAAGTACCAGCTTGGAAGACTGGTTGGGAATCCTTGCTTCCGTTGACTTTTTTCTCAAGTTAAGGGTACAAATGATTTCCATCAAAAGAGGACAATGGCTTGCATAAGACTCTGTCAACGGTTATTTTAAGCAGATCATTCCTGCACTCATCAGAACGCAGAAGGTAAACAGCTTAAGGCTGCGCAAGTAACAGCTTGGGAGACTGGTTGGGAATCCCTGGTTCCGTTGACTTTTTTCCTAAGTTAAGGGTACAAATGATTTCCATCAAAAGAGGACAATGGCTTGCAGCAGACTCTGTCAACGGTTATTCTAAGCTGATCATAACTGCACTCGTCAGATTGCAGAAGGTAAACAGCTTAAGGCTGGGCAAGTACCAGCTTGGGAGACTGGTTGGGAATCCCTGGTTCTGTTGACTTTTTTCCCAAGTTAAGGGTACAAATGATTTCCATCAAAAGAGAACAATGGCTTGCAGCAGACTCTGTCAACGGTTATTCTAAGCTGATCATACCTGCACTTGTCAGATTGCAGAAGGTAAACAGCTTAAGGCTGGGCAAGTACCAGCTTGGGAGACTGTTTGGGAATCCATCTTTCTGTTGACTTTTTTCAAAAGTTAACTAATGATTTCCATCAAAAGAGGACAATGGCTTGCATCAGACTCTCTCAACGGTTATACTAAGCTGATCATACCTGCGCTCGTCAGATCGCAGAAAATAAACAGCTTAAGGCTGAGCAAGTACCAGCTTGGGAGACTGGTTGTGAATCCCTGGTTCCGTTGACTTTTTTCCCAAGTTAAGGGTACAAATGATTTCCATCAAAAGAGGACAATTGCTTGCAGAAAGCTCTGTCAACGGTTATTCTAAGCTGATCATACCTGCACTCATCAGATCGCAGAAAATAAACAGCTTAAGGCTGGGCAAGTACCAGCTTGGGAGACTGGTTGGGAATCCCTGGTTCCGTTGACTTTTTTCCCAAGTTAAGGGAACAAATGATTTCCATCAAAAGAGGACAATGGCTTGCAGCAGACTCTGTGAACGGTTATTCTACGCTGATCATACCTGCACTCGTCAGATCGCAGAAGGTAAACAGCTTAAGGCTGGGCAAGTTCCAGCTTGGGAGTCTGGTTGGGAAACTCTGGTTCCGTTGACTTTTTTCCCAAGTTAAGGGTACAAATGATTTCCATCAAAAGAGGACAATGGCTTGCAGCAGACTTTGTCAACGGTTATTCTAAGCTGATCATACCTGCACTCATCAGATCGCGGAAGATAAACAGCTTATGGCTGGGCAAGTACCAGCTTGGGAGACTGGTTGGGAATCCCTGGTTCCGTTTACTTTTTTCCCAAGTTAAGGGTACAAATGATTTCCATCAAAAGAGGACAATGGCTTGCATCAGACTCTGTCAACGGTTATTCTAAGCTGATCATACCTGCACTCGTCAGATCGCAGAAGGTAAACAGCTTAAGGTTGGGCAAGTACCAGCTTGGGAGACTGGTTGGGAATCCCTGGTTCCGTTGACTTTTTTCCCAAGTTAAGGGTACAAATGATTTCCATCAAAAGAGGACAATGGCTTGCAGCAGACTCTGTCAACGGTTATTCTAAGCTGATCATTCCTGCACTCGTCAGATCGCAGAAGGTAAACAGCTTGGAAGACTGGTTGGGAATCCCTGGTTCCGTTGACTTTTTTCCCAGGTTAAGGGTACAAATGATTTCCATCAAAAGAGGACAATTGCTTGCAGAAAGCTCTGTCAACGGTTATTCTAAGCTGATCATACCTGCACTCATCAGATCGCAGAAAATAAACAGCTTAAGGCTGGGCAAGTACCAGCTTGGGAGACTGGTTGGGAATCCCTGGTTCCGTTGACTTTTTTCCCAAGTTAAGGGTACAAATGATTTCCATCAAAAGAGGACAATGGCCTGCAGCAGACTCTGTCAACGGTTATTCTAAGCTGATCATACCTGCACTCGTCAGATCGCAGAAGGTAAACAGCTTAAGGCTGGGCAAGTACCAGCTTTGGAGACTGGTTGGGAATTGATGATTATATTGACTTTTTTCAAAAGTTAAGTTAACTTATGATTTCCATCAAAAAAGGACAATGGCTTGCATCTGACTCTGTCAACGGTTATTCTAAGCTGATCATACCTGCACTCGTCTGATCGCAGAACGTAAACAGCTTAAGGCTGGGCAAGTACCAGCTTGGGAGACTGGTTGGGAATCCCTGGTTCCGTTGACTTTTTTCCCAAGTTAAGGGTACAAATGATTTCCATCAAAAGAGGACAATGGCTTGCATCAGACTCTGTCAACGGTTTTTCTAAGATGATCATACCTGCACAGGTCAGATCGCAGAATGTAAACAGCTTAAGGCTGGGCAAGTACCAGCTTGGGAGACTGGTTGGGAATCCCTGGTTCCGTTGACTTTTTTCCCAAGTTAAGGGTACAAATGATTTCAACAAAAGAGGACAATGGCTTGCAGCAGACTGTGTCAACGGTTATTCTAAGCTGATCATACCTGCACTCGTCAGATTGCAGAAGGTAAACAGCTTAAGGCTGGGCATGTACCAGCTTGGGAGACTGGTTGTGAATCCCTGGTTTCGTTGACTTTTTTCCCAAGTTAAGGGTACAAATGATTTCCATCAAAAGAGGACAATGGCTTGCATCAGACTCTGTCAACGGTTATTCTAAGCTGATCATACCTGCACTCGTCAGATCGCAGAAGGTAAACAGCTTAAGGTTGGGCAAGTACCAGCTTGGGAGACTGGTTGGGGATCCCTGGTTCCGTTGACTTTTTTCCCAAGTTAAGGGTACAAATGATTTCCATCAAAAGAGGACAATGGCTTGCAGCAGACTCTGTCAACGGTTATTCTAAGCTGATCATTCCTGCACTCGTCAGATCGCAGAAGGTAAACAGCTTGGAAGACTGGTTGGGAATCCCTGGTTCCGTTGACTTTTTTCCCAGGTTAAGGGTACAAATGATTTCCATCAAAAGAGGACAATGGCTTGCAGCAGACTTTGTCAACGGTTATTCTAAGCTGATCATACCTGCACTCATCAGATCGCGGAAGATAAACAGCTTATGGCTGGGCAAGTACCAGCTTGGGAGACTGGTTGGGAATCCCTGGTTCCGTTTACTTTTTCCCAAGTTAAGGGTACAAATGATTTCCATCAAAAGAGGAAAATGGCTTGCAGCAGACACTGTCAACGGTTATTCTAAGCTGATCATACCTCCACTCGACAGATCGCAGTAGATAAACAGCTTAAGGCGGGGCAAGTACCAGCTTGGGAGACTGGTTGGGAATCCCTGGTTCCGTTGACTTTTTTCCCAAGTTAAGGGTACAAATGATTTCCATCAAAAGAGGACAATGGCTTGCAGCAGACTCTGTCAACGGTTATTCTAAGCTGATCATACCTGCACTCGTCAGATCGCAGAAGGTAAACAGCTTAAGGCTGGGCAAGTACCAGCTTGGGAGTCTGGTTGGGAATCCCTGGTTCCGTTGACTTTTTTCCCAAGTTAAGGGTACAAATGATTTCCATCAAAAGAGGACAATGGCTTGCAGCAGACTCTGTCAACGGTTATTCTAAGCTGATCATACCTCCACTCGACAGATCGCAGTAGATAAACAGCTTAAGGCGGGGCAAGTACCAGCTTGGGAGACTGGTTGGGAATCCCTGGTTCCGTTGACTTTTTTCACAAGTTAAGGGTACAAATGATTTCCATCAAAAGAGGACAATGGCTTGCAGCAGACTCTGTCAACGGTTATTCTAAGCTGATCATACCTGCACTCGTCAGATCGCAGAAGGTAAACAGCTTAAGGCTGGGCAAGTACCAGCTTGGGAGTCTGGTTGGGAATCCCTGGTTCCGTTGACTTTTTTCCCAAGTTAAGGGTACAAATGATTTCCATCAAAAGAGGACAATGGCTTGCAGCAGACTCTGTCAACGGTTATTCTAAGCTGATCATACCTGCACTCGTCAGATCGTAGAAGGTAAACAGCTTAAGTCTGGGCAAGTACCAGCTTGGGAGACTGGTTGGGAATCCCTGGTTCCGTTGACTTTTTTCCCAAGTTAAGGGTACAAATGATTTCCATCAAAAGAGGAAAATAGCTTGCAGCAGACACTGTCAACGGTTATTCTAAGCTGATCATACCTGCACTCGTCAGATCGCAGTAGGTAAACAGCTTAAGGCTGAGCAAGTACCAGCTTGGGAGACTGGTTGGGAATCCCTGGTTCCGTTGACTTTTTTCAAAAGTTAAGTTAACTAATGATTTCCATCAAAAGAGGACAATGGCTTGCAGCAGACTCTGTCAACGGTTATTCTAAGCTGATCATACTTGCACTCGTCAGATCGCAGAAGGTAAACAGCTTAAGGCTGGGCAAGTACCAGCTTGGGAGTCTGGTTGGGAATCCCTAGTTCCATTGACTTTTTTCCCAAGTTAAGGGTACAAATGATTTCCATCAAAAGAGGACAATGGCTTGCAGCAGACTCTGTCAATGGATATTCTAAGCTGATCATACCTGCACTCATCAGATCGCAGAAGATAAACAGCTTAAGGCTGGGAAAGTACCAGCTTGGGAGACTGGTTGGGAATCCCTGGTTCCGTTGACTTTTTTCCCAAGTTAAGGGTACAAATGATTTCCATCAAAAGAGGACAATTGCTTGCAGAAAGCTCTGTCAACGGTTATTCTAAGCTGATCATACCTGCACTCGTCAGATCGCAGAAGGTAAACAGCTTAAGGCTGGGCAAGTACCAGCTTGGGAGACTGGTTGGGAATCCCTGGTTCCGTTACCTTTTTTCCCAAGTTAAGGGTACAAATGATTTCCATCAAAAGAGGACAATGGCTTGCAGCAGACTCTGTCAACGGTTATTCTAAGCTGATCATACCTACACTCGTCAGATCGCAGAAGGTAAACAGCTTAAGGCTGGGCAAGTACCAGCTTGGGAGACTGGTTGGGAATCCCTGGTTCCGTTGACTTTTTTCCCAAGTTAAGGGTACAAATGATTTCCATCAAAAGAGGATAATGGCTTGCGGAAAGCTCTGTCAACGGTTATTCTAAGCTGATCATACCTGCACTCGTCAAATCGCAGAAGGTAAACAGCTAACGGTTGGGCAAGTACCAGCTTGGGAGACTGGTTGGGAATCCCTGGTTCTGTTGACTTTTTTCCCAAGTTAAGGGTACAAATGATTTCCATCAAAAGAGGACAATGGCTTGCAGCAGACTCTGTCAACGGTTATTCTAAGCTGATCATACCTGCACTCGTCAGATCGCATAAGGTAAACAGCTTAAGGCTGGGCAAGTACCAGCTTGGGAGTCTGGTTGGGAATCTCTGGTTCCGATGACTTTTTTCCCAAGTTAAGGGTACAAATGATTTCCATCAAAAGAGGACAATGGCTTACAGCAGACTTTGTCAACGGTTATTCTAAGCTGATCATACCTGCACTCGTCAAATCGCAGAAGGTAAACAGCTAACGGTTGGGCAAGTACCAGCTTGGGAGACTGGTCGGGAATCCCTGGTTCCGTTGACTTTTTTCCCATGTTAAGGGTACAAATGATTTCCATCAAAAGAGGACAATGGCTTGCAGCAGACTCTGTCAACGGTTATTCTAAGCTGATCATTCCTGCACTCGTCAGATCTCAGAAGGTAAACAGCTTGGAAGACTGGTTGGGAATCCCTGGTTCCGTTGACTTTTTTCCCAGGTTAAGGGTACAAATGATTTCCATCAAAAGAGGAGAATTGCTTGCAGAAAGCTCTGTCAACGGTTATTCTAAGCTGATCATACCTGCACTCATCAGATCGCATAAAAATAAACAGCTTAAGGCTGGGCAAGTACCAGCTTGGGAGACTGGTTGGGAATCCCTGGTTCTGTTGACTTTTTTCCCAAGTTAAGGGTACAAATGATTTCCATCAAAAGAGGACAATGGCTTGCAGCAGACTCTGTCAACGGTTATTCTAAGCTGATCATACCTGCACTCGTCAGATCGCAGAAGGTTAACAGCTTAAGGCTGGGCAAGTACCAGCTTGGGAGACTGGTTGGGAATCCCTGGTTTTGTTGATTTTTTTCCCATGTTAAGGGTACAAATTATTTCCATCAAAAGAGGACAATGGCTTTCAGCAGACTCGGTCAACGGTTATTCTAAGCTGATCATACCTGCACTCGTCAGATCGCAGAAGGTAAAAAGCTTAAGGCTGGGCAAGTATCAGCTTGGGAGACTGGTTGGGAATCCCTGGTTCCGTTGACTTTTTTCCTAAGTTAAGGGTACAAATGATTTCCATCAAAAGAGGACAATGGCTTGCATCAGACTCTGTCAACGGTTATTCTAAGCTGATCATACCTTCACTCATCAGATCGCAGAAGGTAAACAGCTTAAGGCTGGGCAAGTACCAGCTTGGGAGACTGGTTGGGAATCCCTGGTTCCGTTAACTTTTTTCCCAAGTTAAGGGTACAAATGATTTCCATCAAAAGAGGACAATGGCTTACAGCAGACTCTGTCAACAGTTATTCTAAGCTGATCATACCTGCACTCGTCAGAAGGTAAACAGCTTAAGGCTGGGCAAGTACCAGCTTGGGAGACTGGTTGGGAATCCCTGGTTCCGTTGACTTTTTTCCCAAGTTAAGGGTACAAATGATTTCCATCAAAAGAGGACAATGGCTTGCGGAAAGCTCTGTCAACGGTTATTCTAAGCTGGTCATACCTGCACTCGTCAGATCGCAGAAGGTAAACAGCTTAAGGCTGGGCAAGTACCAGCTTGGGAGACTGGTTGGGAATCCCTAGTTCCGTTAACTTTTTTCCCAAGTTAAGGGTACAAATGATTTCCATCAAAAGAGGACAATGGCTTTCAGCAGACTCTGTCAACGGTTATTCTAGGCTGATCATACCTGCACTCGTCAGATCGCAGAAGCTAAACAGCTTAAGGCTGGGCAAGTATCAGCTTGGGAGACTGGTTGGGAATCACTGGTTCCGTTGACTTTTTTCTCAAGTTAAGGGTACAAATGATTTCTATCAAAAGAGGACAATGGCTTGCAGCAGACTCTGTCAATGGTTATTCTAAGCTGATCATACCTGCACTCGTCAGATCGCAGAAGGTAAACAGCTTAAGGCTGGGCAAGTACCAGCTTGGGAGACTGGTTGGGAATCCCTGGTTCTGTTAACTTTTTCCCAAGTTAAGGGTACAAATGATTTCCATCAAAAGAGGACAATGGCTTGCAGCAGACTCTGTCAACGGTTATTCTAAGCTGATAATACCTGCACTCGTCAGATCGCAGAAGGTAAACAGCTTAAGTCTGGGCAAGTACCAGCTTGGGAGATTGGTTGGGAATCCCTGGTTCCGTTGACTTTTTTCCCAAGTTAAGGGTACAAATGATTTCCATCAAAAGAGGAAAATGGCTTGCAGCAGACACTGTCAACGGTTATTCTAAGCTGATCATACCTGCACTCGTCAGATCGCAGTAGGTAAACAGCTTAAGGCTGAGCAAGTACCAGCTTGGGAGACTGGTTGGGAATCCCTGGTTCCGTTGACTTTTTTCAAAAGTTAAGTTAACTAATGATTTCCATCAAAAGAGGACAATGGCTTGCAGCAGACTATGTCAACGGTTATTCTAAGCTGATCATACCTGCACTCGTCAGATCGCAGAAGGTAAACAGCTTAAGGCTGGGCAAGTACCAGCTTGGGAGTCTGGTTGGGAATCCCTAGTTCCATTGACTTTTTTCCCAAGTTAAGGGTACAAATGATTTCCATCAAAAGAGGACAATGGCTTGCTGCAAACTCTGTCAATGGATATTCTAAGCTGATCATACCTGCACTCATCAGATCGCAGAAGATAAACAGCTTAAGGCTGGGCAAGTACCAGCTTGGGAGACTGGTTGGGAATCCCTGGTTCCGTTGACTTTTTTCCCAAGTTAAGGGTACAAATGATTTCCATCAAAAGAGGACAATTGCTTGCGGAAAGCTCTGTCAACGGTTATTCTAAGCTGATCATACCTGCACTCGTCAGATCGCAGAATGTAAACAGCTTAAGGCTGGGCAAGTACCAGCTTGGGAGACTGGTTGGGAATCCCTGGTTCCGTTAACTTTTTTCCCAAGTTAAGGGTACAAATGATTTCCATCAAAAGAGGACAATGGCTTGCAGCAGACTCTGTCAACGGTTATTCTAAGCTGATCATACCTGCACTCATCAGATCGCAGAAGGTAAACAGCTTATGGCTGGGCAAGTACCAGCTTGGGAGACTGGTTGGGAATTCCTGGTTCGGTTGTCTTTTTTCCCAAGTTAAGGATACAAATGATTTCTAGTGTTGATCACGAATTTTCGAATTGCGAATTTTAATCGCGAATATCAGCACTTCGAAAATTCGCGAATATTTAGAATATCGCAAAATATATTCGCAATCGCGAATATTCGCTTTATGCGAATTTTTTATATGCAAATTTTCGCATGCAAGAAAATAATGGCATTATTTTCTTGTTTGCGAAAATTTGCATAAAAAATTCGCATTAATTAGCGTAAAAATTCGCATAAATTAGCATAAAATTCGCATAAGCTGGTATTTAAAAGGTATCTTAAATGCCAGTTTATGCGAAGTCTATGTTAATTTATGCGAATTTTTATGCTAATTTATGCGAATTTTTTTATGCGATTTTTCGCAAACAAGAAAATAATGGCTGGAGATTACGAATTTGCGAATTTTCGAATATATGGCGAATATTCGCCCAAATATTCGCGAAATATCGCGAATTCGAATATTGCCCCTGCTGCTCATCACTAATGATTTCCATCAAAAGAGGACAATGGCTTGCATCAGACTCTGTCAACGGTTATTCTAAGCTGATCATACCTGCACTCGTCAGATCGCAGAAGGTAAACAGCTTAAGGTTGGGCAAGTACCAGCTTGGAAGACTGGTTGGGAATCCTTGCTTCCGTTGACTTTTTTCTCAAGTTAAGGGTACAAATGATTTCCATCAAAAGAGGACAATGGCTTGCATAAGACTCTGTCAACGGTTATTTTAAGCAGATCATTCCTGCACTCATCAGAACGCAGAAGGTAAACAGCTTAAGGCTGCGCAAGTAACAGCTTGGGAGACTGGTTGGGAATCCCTGGTTACGTTGACTTTTTTCCCAAGTTAAGGGTACAAATGATTTCCATCAAAAGAGGACAATGGCTTGCAGCAGACTCTGTCAACGGTTATTCTAAGCTGATCATAACTGCACTCGTCAGATTGCAGAAGGTAAACAGCTTAAGGCTGGGCAAGTACCAGCTTGGGAGACTGGTTGGGAATCCCTGGTTCTGTTGACTTTTTCCCAAGTTAAGGGTACAAATGATTTCCATCAAAAGAGAACAATGGCTTGCAGCAGACTCTGTCAACGGTTATTCTAAGCTGATCATACCTGCACTTGTCAGATTGCAGAAGGTAAACAGCTTAAGGCTGGGCAAGTACCAGCTTGGGAGACTGTTTGGGAATCCATCTTTCTGTTGACTTTTTCCCAAGAAGTTAACTAATGATTTCCATCAAAAGAGGACAATGGCTTGCATCAGACTCTCTCAACGGTTATACTAAGCTGATCATACCTGCGCTCGTCAGATCGCAGAAAATAAACAGCTTAAGGCTGAGCAAGTACCAGCTTGGGAGACTGGTTGTGAATCCCTGGTTCCGTTGACTTTTTTCCCAAGTTAAGGGTACAAACGATTTCCATCAAAAGAGGACAATTGCTTGCAGAAAGCTCTGTCAACGGTTATTCTAAGCTGATCATACCTGCACTCATCAGATCGCAGAAAATAAACAGCTTAAGGCTGGGCAAGTACCAGCTTGGGAGACTGGTTGGGAATCCCTGGTTCCGTTGACTTTTTTCCCAAGTTAAGGGTACAAATGATTTCCATCAAAAGAGGACAATGGCTTGCAGCAGACTCTGTGAACGGTTATTCTAAGCTGATCATACCTGCACTCGTCAGATCGCAGAAGGTAAACAGCTTAAGGCTGGGCAAGTACCAGCTTGGGAGTCTGGTGGGGAAACTCTGGTTCCGTTGACTTTTTTCCCAAGTTAAGGGTACAAATGATTTCCATCAAAAGAGGACAATGGCTTGCAGCAGACTTTGTCAACGGTTATTCTAAGCTGATCATACCTGCACTCGTCAGATCGCGGAAGGTAAACAGCTTATGGCTGGGCAAGTACCAGCTTGGGAGACTGGTTGGGAATCCCTGGTTCCGTTTACTTTTTCCCAAGTTAAGGGTACAAATGATTTCCATCAAAAGAGGACAATGGCTTGCATCAGACTCTGTCAACGGTTATTCTAAGCTGATCATACCTGCACTCGTCAGATCGCAGAAGGTAAACAGCTTAAGGTTGGGCAAGTACCAGCTTGGGAGACTGGTTGGGAATCCCTGGTTCCGTTGACTTTTTCCCAAGTTAAGGGTACAAATGATTTCCATCAAAAGAGGACAATGGCTTGCAGCAGACTCTGTCAACGGTTATTCTAAGCTGATCATACCTGCACTCGTCAGATCGCAGAAGATAAACAGCTTAAGGCTGGGCAAGTACCAGCTTGGGAGACTGGTTGGGAATCCCTGGTTCCGTTGACTTTTTCCCAAGTTAAGGGTACAAATGATTTCCATCAAAAGAGGACAATGGCTTGCAGTCAGACTCTGTCAACGGTTATTCTAAGCTGATCATACCTGCACTCGTCAGATCGCAGAAGGTAAACAGCTTAAGGTTGGGCAAGTACCAGCTTAGGAGACTGGTTGGGAATCCCTGGTTCCGTTGACTTTTTCCCAAGTTAAGGGTACAAATGATTTCCATCAAAAGAGGACAATGGCTTGCAGCAGACTCTGTCAACGGTTATTCTAAGCTGATCATTCCTGCACTCGTCAGATCTCAGAAGGTAAACAGCTTGGAAGACTGGTTGGGAATCCCTGGTTCCGTTGACTTTTTCCCAGGTTAAGGGTACAAATGATTTCCATCAAAAGAGGACAATTGCTTGCAGAAAGCTCTGTCAACGGTTATTCTAAGCTGATCATACCTGCACTCATCAGATCGCATAAAAATAAACAGCTTAAGGCTGGGCAAGTACCAGCTTGGGAGACTGGTTGGGAATCCCTGGTTCTGTTGACTTTTTTCCCAAGTTAAGGGTACAAATGATTTCCATCAAAAGAGGACAATGGCTTGCAGCAGACTCTGTCAACGGTTATTCTAAGCTGATCATACCTGCACTCGTCAGATCGCAGAAGGTAAACAGCTTAAGGCTGGGCAAGTACCAGCTTGGGAGTCTGGTTGGGAATCTCTGGTTCCGTTGACTTTTTTCCCAAGTTAAGGGTACAAATGATTTCCATCAAAAGAGGACAATGGCTTACAGCAGACTTTGTCAACGGTTATTCTAAGCTGATCATACCTGCACTCGTCAGATCGCAGAAGGTAAACAGCTTAAGGTTGGCCAAGTACCAGCTTGGGAGACTGGTTGGGAATCCCTGGTTCCGTTGACTTTTTTCCCAAGTTAAGGGTACAAATGATTTCCATCAAAAGAGGACAATGGCTTGCAGCAGACTCTGTCAACGGTTATTCTAAGCTGATCATTCCTGCACTCGTCAGATCGCAGAAGGTAAACAGCTTGGAAGACTGGTTGGGAATCCCTGGTTCCGTTAACTTTTTTCCCAGGTTAAGGGTACAAATGATTTCCATCAAAAGAGGACAATTGCTTGCAGAAAGCTCTGTCAACGGTTATTCTAAGCTGATCATACCTGCACTCATCAGATCGCAGAAAATAAACAGCTTAAGGCTGGGCAAGTACCAGCTTGGGAGACTAGTTGGGAATCCCTGGTTCCGTTGACTTTTTTCCCAAGTTAAGGGTACAAATGATTTCCATCAAAAGAGGACAATGGCTTGCAGCAGACTCTGTCAACGGTTATTCTAAGCTGATCATACCTGCACTCATCAGATCGCAGAAGGTAAACAGCTTAAGGCTGGGCAAGTACCAGCTTGGGAGACTGGTTGGGAATCCCTGTTTCCGTTGACTTTTTTCCCAAGTTAAGGGTACAAATGATTCCCATCAAAAGAGGACAATGGTTTGCAGCAGACTCTGTCAACGGTTTTTCTAAGCTGATCATACCTGCACTCGTCAGAACGCAGTAGGTAAACAGCTTAAGGCTGGGCAAGTACCACCTTGGGAGTCTGGTTGGGAATCCCTGGTTCCGTTGACTTTTTTCCCAAGTTAAGGGTACAAATGATTTCCATCAAAAGAGGACAATGGCTTGCAGCAGACTCTGTCAACGGTTATTCTGAGCTGATCATACCTGCACTCTTCAGATTGCAGAAGGTAAACAGCTTAAGGCTGGGCAAGTACCACCTTGGGAGTCTGGTTGGGAATCCCTGGTTCCGTTGACTTTTTTCCCAAGTTAAGGGTACAAATGATTTCCATCAAAAGAGGACAATGGCTTGCAGCAGACTCTGTCAACGGTTATTCTAAGCTGATCATACCTGCACTCGTCAGATCGCAGAAGGTAAACAGCTTAAGTCTGGGAAAGTACCAGTTTGGGAGACTGGTTGGGAATCCCTGGTTCCGTTTACTTTTTTCCCAAGTTAAGGGTACAAATGATTTCCATCAAAAGTGGACAATGGCTTGCAGCAGACACTGTCAACGGTTATTCTAAGCTGATTATACCTGCACTCGTCAGATCGCAGAAAGTAAACAGCTTAAGGCTGGGCAAGTACCAGCTTTGGAGACTGGTTGGGAATCATTGGTTCTGTTGACTGTTTTCAAAAGTTAAGTTAACTTATGATTTCCATCAAAAAAGGACAATGGCTTGCATCAGACTCTGTCAACGGTTATTCTAAGCTGATCATACCTGCACTCGTCAGATCGCAGAATGTAAACAGCATAAGGCAGGTCAAGTGCCAGCTTGGGAGACTGGTTGGGAATCCCTGGTTCTGTTAACTTTTTTCCCAAGTTAATGGTACAAATGATGTCCATCAAAGAGGACAATGGCTTGCAGCAGAGCTCTGTCAACGGTTATTCTAAGCTGATCATACCTGCACTCGTCAGATCGCAGATTGTAAACAGCTTAAGGCTGGGCAAGTACCAGCTTGGGAGACTGGTTGGTAATCCCTGGTTCCATTGACTTTTTTCCCAAGTTAAGGGTACAAATGATTTCCATCAAAAGAGGACAATGGCTTGCAGCAGACTCTGTCAACGGTTATTCTAAGCTGATCATACCTGCACTCGTCAGATTGCAAAACGTAAACAGCTTAAGGCTGGGCAAGTACCAGCTTTGGAGACTGTTTGGGAATCGTTGGTTCTGTTGACTTTTTTTTAAAAGTTAAGTTAACTAATGATTTCCATCAAAAAAGGACAATGGCTTGCATCAAACTCTGACAACGGTTATTCTAAGCTGATCATACCTGCACTCGTCAGATCGCAGAAGGAAAACAGCATAAGGCAGGGCAAGCGCCAGCTTGGGAGACTGGTTGGGAATCCCTGGTTCCGTTTACTTGTTTCCCAAGTTAAGAGTACAAATGATTTCCATCAAAAGAGGACAATGGCTTGCGGAAAGCTCTGTCAACGGTTATTCTAAGTTAATCATACCTGCACTCATCAGATCGCAGAAGGTAAACAGCTTAAGGCTTGGCAAGTACCAGCTTGGGAGACTGGTTGGGAATCCCTGGTTCCGTTGACTTTTTTCCCAAGTTAAGGGTACAAATGATTTCCATCAAAAGAGGACAATGGCTTGCAGCAGACTCTGTCAACGGTTATTCTCAGCTGATCATACCTGCACTCGTCAGATCGCAGTAGGTAAACAGCTTAAGGCTGGGCAAGTACCAGCTTGGGAGACTGGTTGGGAATCCCTGGTTCCGTTGACTTTTTTCCCAAGTTAAGGGTACAAATGATTTCCATCAAAAGAGGACAATGGCTTGCATAAGACTCTGTCAACGGTTATTCTAAGCTGATCATACCTGCACTCGTCAGATCGCAGAAGGTAAACAGCTTAAGGCTGTGCAAGTACCAGCTTGGGAGACTGGTTGGGAATCCCTGGTTCCGTTGACTTTTTCCCAAGTTAAGGGTACAAATGATTTCCATCAAAAGAGGACAATGGCTTGCAGCAGACTCTGTCAACGGTTATTCTAAGCTGATCATACCTGCACTCGTCAGATCGCAGAAGGTAAACAGCTTAAGGCTGGGCAAGTACCAGCTTGGGAGACTGGTTGGGAATCCCTGGTTCCGTTGACTTTTTCCCAAGTTAAGGGTACAAATGATTTCCATCAAAAGAGGACAATGGCTTGCAGCAGACTCTGTCAACGGTTATTCTAAGCTGATCATACCTGCACTCGTCAGATCGCAGAAGGTAAACAGCTTAAGGCTGGGCAAGTACCAGCTTGGGAGACTGGTTGGGAATCCCTGGTTCCGTTGACTTTTTCTCAAGTTAAGGGTACAAATGATTTCCATCAAAGAGGACAATGGCTTGCAGCAGACTCTGTCAATGGTTATTCTAAGCTGATCATACCTGCACTCGTCAGATCGCAGAAGGTAAACAGCTTAAGGCTGGGCAAGTACCAGCTTGGGAGACTGGTTGGGAATCCCTGGTTCCGTTGACTTTTTCCCAAGTTAAGGGTACAAATGATTTCCATCAAAGAGGACAATGGCTTGCAGCAGAGCTCTGTCAACGGTTATTCTAAGCTGATCATACCTGCACTCGTCAGATCGCAGAAGGTAAACAGCTTAAGGCTGGGCAAGTACCAGCTTGGAGACTGGTTGGGAATCCCTGGTTCCGTTGACTTTTTCCCAAGTTAAGGGTACAAATGATTTCCATCAAAAGAGGACAATGGCTTGCAGCAGACTCTGTCAATGGTTATTCTAAGCTGATCATACCTGCACTCGTCAGATTGCAGAAGGTAAACAGCTTAAGGCTGGGCAAGTACCAGCTTGGGAGACTGGTTGGGAATCCCTGGCTCTGTTGACTTTTTTCCCAAGTTAAGGGTGCAAATGATTTCCATCAAAAGAGGACAATGGCTTGCAGCCGACTCTGTCAACTGTTATTCTAAGCTGATCATACCTGCACTCGTCAGATCGCAGAAGGTAAACAGCTTAAGGCTGGGCAAGTACCAGCTTGGGAGACTGGTTGGAATCCTGATTCCGTTGACTTTTTCCCAAGTTAAGGGTACAAATGATTTCCATCAAAAGAGGACAATGGCTTGCATCAGACTCTGTCAACGGTTATTCTAAGCTGATCATACCTGCACTCGTCAGATCGCAGAAAGTAAACAGCTTAAGGTTGTGCAAGTACCAGCTTGGGAGACTGGTTGGGAATCTCTGGTTCTGTTGACTTTTTTCCCAAGTTAAGGGTACAAATGATTTCCATCAAAAGAGGACAATGGCTTGCATCAGACTCCGTCAACGGTTATTCTAAGCTGATCATACCTGCACTCGTCAGATCGCAGAAGGTAAACAGCTTAAGGCTGGGCAAGTACCAGCTTGGCAGACTGGTTGAGAATCCCTGGCTCTGTTAACTTTTTTCCCAAGTTAAGGGTGCAAATGATTTCCATCAAAAGAGGACAATGGCTTGCAACCGACTCTGTCAACTGTTATTCTAAGCTGATCATACCTGCACTCATCAGATCGCAGAAAGTAAACAGCTTAAGGCTGGGCAAGTACCAGCTAGGGGGACTGGTTGGGAATCCCTGGTTCCGTTGACTTTTTTCCCAAGTTAAGGGTACAAATGATTTCCATCAAAAGAGGACAATGGCTTGCAGCAGACTCTGTCAACGGTTATTCTGAGCTGATCATACCTGCACTCTTCAGATTGCAGAAGGTAAACAGCTTAAGGCTGGGCAAGTACCACCTTGGGAGTCTGGTTGGGAATCCCTGGTTCCGTTGACTTTTTTCCCAAGTTAAGGGTACAAATGATTTCCATCAAAAGAGGACAATGGCTTGCAGCAGACTCTGTCAACGGTTATTCTAAGCTGATCATACCTGCACTCGTCAGATCGCAGAAGGTAAACAGCTTAAGTCTGGGAAAGTACCAGTTTGGGAGACTGGTTGGGAATCCCTGGTTCCGTTGACTTTTTTCCCAAGTTAAGGGTACAAATGATTTCCATCAAAAGAGGACAATGGCTTGCAGCAGACTCTGTCAACGGTTATTCTAAGCTGATCATACCTGCACTCGTCAGATTGCAAAACGTAAACAGCTTAAGGCTGGGCAAGTACCAGCTTTGGAGACTGGTTGGGAATCATTGGTTCTGTTGACTGTTTTCAAAAGTTAAGTTAACTTATGATTTCCATCAAAAAAGGACAATGGCTTGCATCAGACTCTGTCAACGGTTATTCTAAGCTGATCATACCTGCACTCGTCAGATCGCAGAATGTAAACAGCATAAGGCAGGTCAAGTGCCAGCTTGGGAGACTGGTTGGGAATCCCTGGTTCTGTTAACTTTTTTCCCAAGTTAATGGTACAAATGATGTCCATCAAAAGAGGACAATGGCTTGTGGAAAGCTCTGTCAACGGTTATTCTAAGCTGATCATACCTGCACTCGTCAGATCGCAGATTGTAAACAGCTTAAGGCTGGGCAAGTACCAGCTTGGGAGACTGGTTGGTAATCCCTGGTTCCATTGACTTTTTTCCCAAGTTAAGGGTACAAATGATTTCCATCAAAAGAGGACAATGGCTTGCAGCAGACTCTGTCAACGGTTATTCTAAGCTGATCATACCTGCACTCGTCAGATTGCAAAACGTAAACAGCTTAAGGCTGGGCAAGTACCAGCTTTGGAGACTGGTTGGGAATCGTTGGTTCTGTTGACTTTTTTTTAAAAGTTAAGTTAACTAATGATTTCCATCAAAAGAGGACAATGGCTTGCATCAAACTCTGTCAACGGTTATTCTAAGCTGATCATACCTGCACTCGTCAGATCGCAGAAGGTAAAACAGCATAAGGCAGGGCAAGTGCCAGCTTGGGAGACTGGTTGGGAATCCCTGGTTCTGTTGACTTGTTTCCCAAGTTAAGGGTACAAATGATTTCCATCAAAAGAGGACAATGGCTTGCGGAGAGCTCTGTCAACGGTTATTCTAAGTTAATCATACCTGCACTCATCAGATCGCAGAAGGTAAACAGCTTAAGGCTTGGCAAGTACCAGCTTGGGAGACTGGTTGGGAATCCCTGGTTCCGTTGACTTTTTTCCCAAGTTAAGGGTACAAATGATTTCCATCAAAAGAGGACAATGGCTTGCAGCAGACTCTGTCAACGGTTATTCTCAGCTGATCATACCTGCACTCGTCAGATCGCAGTAGGTAAACAGCTTAAGGCTGGGCAAGTACCAGCTTGGGAGACTGGTTGGGAATCCCTGGTTCCGTTGACTTTTTTCCCAAGTTAAGGGTACAAATGATTTCCATCAAAAGAGGACAATGGCTTGCATAAGACTCTGTCAACGGTTATTCTAATCAGATCATTCCTGAACTCATCAGAACGCAGAAGGTAAACAGCTTAAGGCTGCGCAAGTAACAGCTTGGGAGACTGGTTGGGAATCCCTGGTTCCGTTGACTTTTTTCCCAAGTTAAGGGTACAAATGATTTCCATCAAAAGAGGACAATGGCTTGCAGCAGACTCTGTCAACGGTTATTCTAAGCAGATCATTCCTGAACTCATCAGAACGCAGAAGGTAAACAGCTTAAGGCTGGGCAAGTACCAGCTTTGGAGACTGGTTGGGAATCGATGGTTCTGTTGACTTTTTTCAAAAGTTAAGTTAACTAATAATTTCCATCAAAAAAGGGCAATGGCTTGCAGCAGACTCTGTCAACGGTTATTCTAAGCAGATCATTCCTGAACTCATCAGAACGCAGAAGGTAAACAGCTTAAGGCTGGGCAAGTACCAGCTTGGGAGACTGGTTGGCAATCCCTGGTTCCGTTGACTTTTTTCCTAAGTTAAGGGTACAAATGATTTCCATCAAAAGAGGACAATGGCTTGCATCAGACTCTGTCAACAGTTATTCTAAGCTGATCATACCTGCACTCGTCAGATCGCAGAAGGTAAACAGCTTGGGAGACTAGTTGGGAATCCCTGGTTCCGTTTACTTTTTCTCAAGTTAAGGGTACAAATGATTTCCATCAAAAAGAGGACAATGGCTTGCAGCAGACTCTGTCAACGGTTATTCTAAGCTGATCATACCTTCACTCGTCAGATCGCAGAAAGTAAACAGCTTAAGGCTGGGCAAGTACCAGATTGGGAGACTGGTTGGGAATCCCTGGTTCCCTTGTCTTTTTCCCAAGTTAAGGGTACAAATGATTTCCATCAAAAGAGGACAATGACTTGCAGCAGACTCTGTCAAGGGTTATTCTAAGCTGATCATACCTGCACTCGTCAGATCGCAGAAGGTAAACAGCTTAAGGCTGGGCAAGTACTAGCTTGGGAGACTGGTTGGGAATCCCTGGTTCCGTTGACTTTTTCCCAAGTTAAGGGAACAAATGATTTCCATCAAAAGAGGACAATGGCTTGCAACAGGCTCCGTCAACAGTTATTCTAAGCTGATCATACCTGCCCTCGTCAGATTGCAGAAGGTAAACAGCTTAAGGCTGGACAAGTACCAGATTTGGAGACTGGTTGGGAATCCCTGGTTTCGTTGACTTTTTTCAAAAGTTAAGGGTACAAATGATTTCCATCAAAAGAGGACAATGGCTTGCAACAGACTCTGTCAATGGTTATTCTAAGCTGATCATACCTGCACTCGTCAGATTGCAGAAGGTAAACAGCTTAAGGCTGGGCAAGTACCAGCTTGGGAGACTGGTTGAGAATCCCTGGCTCTGTTAACTTTTTTCCCAAGTTAAGGGTGCAAATGATTTCCATCAAAAGAGGACAATGGCTTGCAACCGACTCTGTCAACTGTTATTCTAAGCTGATCATACCTGCACTCATCAGATCGCAGAAAGTAAACAGCTTAAGGCTGGGCAAGTACCAGCTAGGGGGACTGGTTGGGAATCCCTGGTTCCGTTGAATTTTTTCCCAAGTTAAGGGTACAAATGATTTCCATCAAAAGAGGACAATGGCTTGCATCAGACTCTGTCAACGGTTATTCTAAGCTGATCATACCTGCACTTGTCAGATCGCAGAAAGTAAACAGCTTAAGGTTGTGCAAGTACCAGCTTGGGAGACTGGTTGGGAATCCCTGGTTCTGTTGACTTTTTTCCCAAGTTAAGGGTACAAATGATTTCCATCAAAAGAGGACAATGGCTTGCATCAGACTCTGTCAACGGTTATTCTAAGCTGATCATACCTGCACTCGTCAGATCGCAGAAAGTACACAGCTTAAGGTTGTGCAAGTACCAGCTTGGGAGACTGGTTGGGAATCCCTGGTTCTGTTGACTTTTTTCCCAAGTTAAGGGTACAAATGATTTCCATCAAAAGAGGACAATGGCTTGCATCAGACTCCGTCAACGGTTATTCTAAGCTGATCATACCTGCACTCGTCAGATCGCAGAAGGTAAACAGCTTAAGGCTGGGCAAGAACCAGCTTGGGAGTCTGGTTGGGAATCCCTGGTTCCGTTGACTTTTTCCCAAGTTAAGGGTACAAATGATTTCCATCAAAAGAGGACAATGGCTTGCAGCAGACTCTGTCAACGGTTATTCTAAGCAGATCATTCCTGAACTCATCAGAACGCAGAAGGTAAACAGCTTAAGGCTGGGCAAGTACCAGCTTTGGAGACTGGTTGGGAATCGATGGTTCTGTTGACTTTTTCAAAAGTTAAGTTAACTAATAATTTCCATCAAAAAAGGGCAATGGCTTGCAGCAGACTCTGTCAACGGTTATTCTAAGCAGATCATTCCTGAACTCATCAGAACGCAGAAGGTAAACAGCTTAAGGCTGGGCAAGTACCAGCTTGGGAGACTGGTTGGCAATCCCTGGTTCCGTTGACTTTTTTCCTAAGTTAAGGGTACAAATGATTTCCATCAAAAGAGGACAATGGCTTGCATCTGACTCTGTCAACAGTTATTCTAAGCTGATCATACCTGCACTCGTCAGATCGCAGAAGGTAAACAGCTTGGGAGACTAGTTGGGAATCCCTGGTTCCGTTTACTTTTTTCTCAAGTTAAGGGTACAAATGATTTCCATCAAAAGAGGACAATGGCTTGCAGCAGAATCTGTCAAGGGTTATTCTAAGCTGATCATACCTGCACTCGTCAGATCGCAGAAGGTAAACAGCTTAAGGCTGGGCAAGTACCAGATTGGGAGACTGGTTGGGAATCCCTGGTTCCCTTGTCTTTTTTCCCAAGTTAAGGGTACAAATGATTTCCATCAAAGAGGACAATGACTTGCAGCAGACTCTGTCAAGGGTTATTCTAAGCTGATCATACCTGCACTCGTCAGATCGCAGAAGGTAAACAGCTTAAGGCTGGGCAAGTACTAGCTTGGGAGACTGGTTGGGAATCCCTGGTTCCGTTGACTTTTTTCCCAAGTTAAGGGAACAAATGATTTCCATCAAAAGAGGACAATGGCTTGCAACAGGCTCCGTCAACAGTTATTCTAAGCTGATCATACCTGCCCTCGTCAGATTGCAGAAGGTAAACAGCTTAAGGCTGGACAAGTACCAGATTTGGAGACTGGTTGGGAATCCCTGGTTTCGTTGACTTTTTCAAAAGTTAAGGGTACAAATGATTTCCATCAAAAGAGGACAATGGCTTGCAACAGACTCTGTCAATGGTTATTCTAAGCTGATCATACCTGCACTCGTCAGATTGCAGAAGGTAAACAGCTTAAGGCTGGGCAAGTACCAGCTTGGCAGACTGGTTGAGAATCCCTGGCTCTGTTAACTTTTTCCCAAGTTAAGGGTGCAAATGATTTCCATCAAAAGAGGACAATGGCTTGCAACCGACTCTGTCAACTGTTATTCTAAGCTGATCATACCTGCACTCATCAGATCGCAGAAAGTAAACAGCTTAAGGCTGGGCAAGTACCAGCTAGGGGGACTGGTTGGGAATCCCTGGTTCCGTTGACTTTTTCCCAAGTTAAGGGTACAAATGATTTCCATCAAAAGAGGACAATGGCTTGCATCAGACTCTGTCAACGGTTATTCTAAGCTGATCATACCTGCACTCGTCAGATCGCAGAAAGTAAACAGCTTAAGGTTGTGCAAGTACCAGCTTGGGAGACTGGTTGGGAATCCCTGGTTCTGTTGACTTTTTCCCAAGTTAAGGGTACAAATGATTTCCATCAAAAAGAGGACAATGGCTTGCAGCAGACTCTGTCAACGGTTATTCTAAGCTGATCATACCTGCACTCGTCAGATCGCAGAAGGTAAACAGCTTAAGGCTGGGCAAGTGCCAGCTTGGGAGTCTGGTTGGGAATCCCTGGTTCCGTTGACTTTTTTCCCAAGTTAAGGGTACAAATGATTTCCATCAAAAGAGGACAATGGCTTGCAGCAGACTCTGTCAATGGTTATTCTAAGCTGATCTTACCTGCACTCATCAGATCGCAGAAGATAAACAGCTTAAGGCTGGGCAAGTACCAGTTTGGGAGACTGATTGGGAATCCCTGGTTCCGTTTACTTTTTTCCCAAGTTAAGGATACAAATGATTTCCATCAAAAGAGGACAATGGCTTGCGGAAAGCTCTGTCAACGGTTATTCTAAGCTGATCATACCTGCACCCGTCAGATCGCAGAAGATAAACAGCTTAAGGCTGGGCAAGTACCAGGTTGGGAATCCCTGGTTCTGTTGACTTTTTTCCCAAGTTAAGGGTTCAAATGATTTCCATCAAAAGAGGACAATGGCTTGCAACAGACTCTGTCAATGGTTATTCTAAGCTGATCATACCTGCACTCGTCAGATTGCAGAAGGTAAACAGCTTAAGGCTGGGCAAGAACCCGCTTGGGAGACTGGTTGAGAATCCCTGGCTCTGTTAACTTTTTTCCCAAGTTAAGGGTGCAAATGATTTCCATCAAAAGAGGACAATGGCTTGCAACCGACTCTGTCAACTGTTATTCTAAGCTGATCATACATGCACTCGTCAGATCGCAGAAGGTAAACAGCTTAAGGCTGGGCAAGTACCAGCTTGGGAATCCCTGATTCCTTTGACTTTTTTCCCAAGTTAAGGGTACAAATGATTTCCATCAAAAGAGGACAATGGCTTGCATCAGACTCTGTCAACGGTTATTCTAAGCTGATCATACCTGCACTCGTCAGATCGCAGAAAGTACACAGCTTAAGGTTGTGCAAGTACCAGCTTGGGAGACTGGTTGGGAATCCCTGGTTCTGTTGACTTTTTTCCCAAGTTAAGGGTACAAATGATTTCCATCAAAAGAGGACAATGGCTTGCATCAGACTCCGTCAACGGTTATTCTAAGCTGATCATACCTGCACTCGTCAGATCGCAGAAGGTAAACAGCTTAAGGCTGGGCAAGAACCAGCTTGGGAGTCTGGTTGGGAATCCCTGGTTCCGTTGACTTTTTCCCAAGTTAAGGGTACAAATGATTTCCATCAAAGAGGACAATGGCTTGCAGCAGACTCTGTCAACGGTTATTCTAAGCTGATCATACCTGCACTCGTCAGATCGCAGAAGGTAAACAGCTTAAGGCTGGGCAAGTACCAGCTTTGGAGACTGGTTGGGAATCGCTGGTTCTGTTGACTTTTTCCAAAGTTAAGTGTAACAAATGATTTCCATCAAAAGAGGACAATGGCTTGCAGCAGACTCTGTCAACGGTTATTCTAAGCTGATCATACCTGCACTCGTCAGATCGCAGAAGGTAAACAGCTTAAGGCTGGGCAAGTACCAGCTTGGGAGACTGGTTGGGAATCCCTGGTTCCGTTGACTTTTTCCTAAGTTAAGGGTACAAATGATTTCCATCAAAAGAGGACAATGGCTTGCATCAGACTCTGTCAACAGTTATTCTAAGCTGATCATACCTGCACTCGTCAGATCGCAGAAGGTAAACAGCTTAAGGCTGGCAAGTACCAGCTTGGGAAACTGGTTGGGAATCCCTGATCCTTTGACTTTTTCTCAAGTTAAGGGTACAAATGATTTCCATCAAAAGAGGACAATGGCTTGCAGCAGACTCTGTCAACGGTTATTCTAAGCTGATCATACCTCCACTCGTCAGATCGCAGAAGGTAAACAGCTTAAGGCTGGGCAAGTACCAGCTTGGGAGACTGGTTGGGAATCCCTGGTTCCGTTGACTTTTTCCCAAGTTAAGGGTACAAATGATTTCCATCAAAAGAGGACAATGGCTTGCAGCAGACTCTGTCAACGGTTATTCTAAGCTGATCATACCTGCACTCGTCAGATCGCAGAAGGTAAACAGCTTAAGGCTGGGCAAGTACCAGCTTGGGAGACTGATTGGGAATCCCTGGTTCCGTTGACTTGTTTCCCAAGTTAAGAGTACAAATGATTTCCATCAAAAGAGGACAATGGCTTGCAGCAGACTCTGTCAACGGTTATTCTAAGCTGATCATACCTGCACTCATCAGATCGCAGAAGGTAAACAGCTTAAGGCTGGGCAAGTACCAGCTTGGGAGACTGGTTGGGAATCCCTGGTTCCGTTGACTTTTTCCCAAGTTAAGGGTACAAATGATTTCCATCAAAAAGAGGACAATGGCTTGCAGCAGACTCTGTCAACGGTTATTCTAAGCTGATCATACCTGCACTCGTCAGATCGCAGAAGGTAAACAGCTTAAGGCTGGGCAAGTACCAGCTTGGGAGACTGGTTGGGAATCCCTGGTTCTGTTGACTTTTTCCCAAGTTAAGGGTACAAATGATTTCCATCAAAAGAGGACAATGGCTTGCATAAGACTCTGTCAACGGTTATTCTAAGCTGATCATACCTGCACTCGTCAGATCGCAGAAGGTAAACAGCTTAAGGCTGCGCAAGTACCAGCTTGGGAGACTGGTTGGAATCCCTGGTTCCGTTGACTTTTTCCCAAGTTAAGGGTACAAATGATTTCCATCAAAAGAGGACAATGGCTTGCAGCAGACTCTGTCAACGGTTATTCTAAGCAGATCATTCCTGCACTCATCAGATCGCAGAAGGTAAACAGCTTAAGGCTGGGCAAGTACCAGCTTTGGAGACTGGTTGGGAATCGATGGTTCTGTTGACTTTTTCAAAAGTTAAGTTAACTAATAATTTCCATCAAAAGAGGACAATGGCTTGCAGCAGACTCTGTCAACGGTTATTCTAAGCTGATCATACCTGCACTCGTCAGATCGCAGAAGGTAAACAGCTTAAGGCTGGGCAAGTACCAGCTTGGGAGACTGGTTGGCAATCCCTGGTTCCGTTGACTTTTTTCATAAGTTAAGGTACAAATGATTTCCATCAAAAGAGGACAATGGCTTGCATCAGACTCTGTCAACAGTTATTCTAAGCTGATCATACCTGCACTCGTCAGATCGCAGAAGGTAAACAGCTTAGGGGAGACTAGGTTGGGAATCCCTGGTTCCGTTTACTTTTTCTCAAGTTAAGGGTACAAATGATTTCCATCAAAAGAGGACAATGGCTTGCAGCAGACTCTGTCAACGGTTATTCTAAGCTGATCATACCTTCACTCGTCAGATCGCAGAAAGTAAACAGCTTAAGGCTGGGCAAGTACCAGATTGGGAGACTGGTTGGGAATCCCTGGTTCCGTTGTCTTTTTCCCAAGTTAAGGGTACAAATGATTTCCATCAAAAGAGGACAATGACTTGCAGCAGACTCTGTCAAGGGTTATTCTAAGCTGATCATACCTGCACTCGTCAGATCGCAGAAGGTAAACAGCTTAAGGCTGGGCAAGTACCAGCTTGGGAGACTGGTTGGGAATCCCTGGTTCCGTTGACTTTTTCCCAAGTTAAGGGAACAAATGATTTCCATCAAAAGAGGACAATGGCTTGCAACAGGCTCCGTCAACGGTTATTCTAAGCTGATCATACCTGCCCTCGTCAGATTGCAGAAGGTAAACAGCTTAAGGCTGGGCAAGTACCAGCTTTGGAGACTGGTTGGGAATCCCTGGTTTCGTTGACTTTTTCAAAAGTTAAGGGTACAAATGATTTCCATCAAAAGAGGACAATGGCTTGCAACAGACTCTGTCAATGGTTATTCTAAGCTGATCATACCTGCACTCGTCAGATTGCAGAAGGTAAACAGCTTAAGGCTGGGCAAGTACCAGCTTGGGAGACTGGTTGGGAATCCCTGGTTCTGTTGACTTTTTCCCAAGTTAAGGGTGCAAATGATTTCCATCAAAAGAGGACAATGGCTTGCAACAGACTCTGTCAACTGTTATTCTAAGCTGATCATACCTGCACTCGTCAGATCGCAGAAGGTAAACAGCTTAAGGCTGGGCAAGTACCAGCTTGGGAGACTGGTTGGGAATCCCTGGTTCCGTTGACTTTTTCCCAAGTTAAGGGTACAAATGATTTCCATCAAAAGAGGACAATGGCTTGCATCAGACTCTGTCAACGGTTATTCTAAGCTGATCATACCTGCACTCGTCAGATCGCAGAAAGTAAACAGCTTAAGGCTGGGCAAGTACCAGCTTGGGAGACTGGTTGGGAATCCCTGGTTCTGTTGACTTTTTCCCAAGTTAAGGGTACAAATGATTTCCATCAAAAGAGGACAATGGCTTGCAGCAGACTCTGTCAACGGTTATTCTAAGCTGATCATACCTGCACTCGTCAGATCGCAGAAGGTAAACAGCTTAAGGCTGGGCAAGTACCAGCTTGGGAGACTGGTTGGGAATCCCTGGTTCCGTTGACTTTTTCCCAAGTTAAGGGTACAAATGATTTCCATCAAAAGAGGACAATGGCTTGCAGCAGACTCTGTCAATGGTTATTCTAAGCTGATCATACCTGCACTCGTCAGATCGCAGAAGGTAAACAGCTTAAGGCTGGGCAAGTACCAGTTTGGGAGACTGGTTGGGAATCCCTGGTTCCGTTGACTTTTTCCCAAGTTAAGGATACAAATGATTTCCATCAAAAGAGGACAATGGCTTGCAGACAGACTCTGTCAACGGTTATTCTAAGCTGATCATACCTGCACTCGTCAGATCGCAGAAGATAAACAGCTTAAGGCTGGGCAAGTACCAGCTTGGAGACTGGTTGGGAATCCCTGGTTCTGTTGACTTTTTTCCCAAGTTAAGGGTTCAAATGATTTCCATCAAAAGAGGACAATGGCTTGCAACAGACTCTGTCAACGGTTATTCTAAGCTGATCATACCTGCACTCGTCAGATCGCAGAAGGTAAACAGCTTAAGGCTGGGCAAGTACCAGCTTGGGAGACTGGTTGAGAATCCCTGGTTCCGTTAACTTTTTCCCAAGTTAAGGGTACAAATGATTTCCATCAAAAGAGGACAATGGCTTGCAACCGACTCTGTCAACTGTTATTCTAAGCTGATCATACCTGCACTCGTCAGATCGCAGAAGGTAAACAGCTTAAGGCTGGGCAAGTACCAGCTTGGAGACTGGTGGGAATCCCTGGTTCCTGTTGACTTTTTCCCAAGTTAAGGGTACAAATGATTTCCATCAAAAGAGGACAATGGCTTGCATCAGACTCTGTCAACGGTTATTCTAAGCTGATCATACCTGCACTCGTCAGATCGCAGAAAGTACACAGCTTAAGGTTGTGCAAGTACCAGCTTGGGAGACTGGTTGGGAATCCCTGGTTCTGTTGACTTTTTTCCCAAGTTAAGGGTACAAATGATTTCCATCAAAAGAGGACAATGGCTTGCATCAGACTCCGTCAACGGTTATTCTAAGCTGATCATACCTGCACTCGTCAGATCGCAGAAGGTAAACAGCTTAAGGCTGGGCAAGAACCAGCTTGGGAGTCTGGTTGGGAATCCCTGGTTCCGTTGACTTTTTTCCCAAGTTAAGGGTACAAATGATTTCCATCAAAAGAGGACAATGGCTTGCAGCAGACTCTGTCAACGGTTATTCTAAGCAGATCATTCCTGAACTCATCAGAACGCAGAAGGTAAACAGCTTAAGGCTGGGCAAGTACCAGCTTTGGAGACTGGTTGGGAATCGATGGTTCTGTTGACTTTTTTCAAAAGTTAAGTTAACTAATAATTTCCATCAAAAAAGGGCAATGGCTTGCAGCAGACTCTGTCAACGGTTATTCTAAGCTGATCATACCTGCACTCGTCAGATCGCAGAAGGTAAACAGCTTAAGGCTGGGCAAGTACCAGCTTGGGAGACTGGTTGGCAATCCCTGGTTCCGTTGACTTTTTTCATAAGTTAAGGGTACAAATGATTTCCATCAAAAGAGGACAATGGCTTGCATCAGACTCTGTCAACAGTTATTCTAAGCTGATCATACCTGCACTCGTCAGATCGCAGAAGGTAAACAGCTTGGGAGACTAGTTGGGAATCCCTGGTTCCGTTTACTTTTTTCTCAAGTTAAGGGTACAAATGATTTCCATCAAAAGAGGACAATGGCTTGCAGCAGACTCTGTCAACGGTTATTCTAAGCTGCTCATACCTTCACTCGTCAGATCGCAGAACGTAAACAGCTTAAGGCTGGGCAAGTACCAGATTGGGAGACTGGTTGGGAATCCCTGGTTCCCTTGTCTTTTTTCCCAAGTTAAGGGTACAAATGATTTCCATCAAAAGAGGACAATGACTTGCAGCAGACTCTGTCAAGGGTTATTCTAAGCTGATCATACCTGCACTCGTCAGATCGCAGAAGGTAAACAGCTTAAGGCTGGGCAAGTACTAGCTTGGGAGACTGGTTGGGAATCCCTGGTTCCGTTGACTTTTTTCCCAAGTTAAGGGAACAAATGATTTCCATCAAAAGAGGACAATGGCTTGCAACAGGCTCCGTCAACAGTTATTCTAAGCTGATCATACCTGCCCTCGTCAGATTGCAGAAGGTAAACAGCTTAAGGCTGGACAAGTACCAGATTTGGAGACTGGTTGGGAATCCCTGGTTTCGTTGACTTTTTTCAAAAGTTAAGGGTACAAATGATTTCCATCAAAAGAGGACAATGGCTTGCAACAGACTCTGTCAATGGTTATTCTAAGCTGATCATACCTGCACTCGTCAGATTGCAGAAGGTAAACAGCTTAAGGCTGGGCAAGTACCAGCTTGGGAGACTGGTTGAGAATCCCTGGCTCTGTTAACTTTTTTCCCAAGTTAAGGGTGCAAATGATTTCCATCAAAAGAGGACAATGGCTTGCAACCGACTCTGTCAACTGTTATTCTAAGCTGATCATACCTGCACTCATCAGATCGCAGAAAGTAAACAGCTTAAGGCTGGGCAAGTACCAGCTAGGGGGACTGGTTGGGAATCCCTGGTTCCGTTGACTTTTTCCCAAGTTAAGGGTACAAATGATTTCCATCAAAAGAGGACAATGGCTTGCATCAGACTCTGTCAACGGTTATTCTAAGCTGATCATACCTGCACTCGTCAGATCGCAGAAAGTAAACAGCTTAAGGTTGTGCAAGTACCAGCTTGGGAGACTGGTTGGGAATCCCTGGTTCTGTTGACTTTTTCCCAAGTTAAGGGTACAAATGATTTCCATCAAAAAGAGGACAATGGCTTGCAGCAGACTCTGTCAACGGTTATTCTAAGCTGATCATACCTGCACTCGTCAGATCGCAGAAGGTAAACAGCTTAAGGCTGGGCAAGTACCAGCTTGGGAGTCTGGTTGGGAATCCCTGGTTCCGTTGACTTTTTCCCAAGTTAAGGGTACAAATGATTTCCATCAAAAGAGGACAATGGCTTGCAGCAGACTCTGTCAATGGTTATTCTAAGCTGATCTTACCTGCACTCATCAGATCGCAGAAGATAAACAGCTTAAGGCTGGGCAAGTACCAGCTTGGGAGACTGATTGGGAATCCCTGGTTCCGTTTACTTTTCTCAAGTTAAGGATACAAATGATTTCCATCAAAAGAGGACAATGGCTTGCGGAAAGCTCTGTCAACGGTTATTCTAAGCTGATCATACCTGCACTCGTCAGATCGCAGAAGATAAACAGCTTAAGGCTGGGCAAGTACCAGGTTGGGAATCCGTGGTTCTGTTGACTTTTTTCCCAAGTTAAGGGTTCAAATGATTTCCATCAAAAAGAGGACAATGGCTTGCAACAGACTCTGTCAATGGTTATTCTAAGCTGATCATACCTGCACTCGTCAGATTGCAGAAGGTAAACAGCTTAAGGCTGGGCAAGAACCCGCTTGGGAGACTGGTTGAGAATCCCTGGCTCTGTTAACTTTTTTCCCAAGTTAAGGGTGCAAATGATTTCCATCAAAAGAGGACAATGGCTTGCAACCGACTCTGTCAACTGTTATTCTAAGCTGATCATACCTGCACTCGTCAGATCGCAGAAGGTAAACAGCTTAAGGCTGGGCAAGTACCAGCTTAGGGAATCCCTGATTCCTTTGACTTTTTCACAAGTTAAGGGTACAAATGATTTCCATCAAAAGAGGACAATGGCTTGCATCAGACTCTGTCAACGGTTATTCTAAGCTGATCATACCTGCACTCGTCAGATCGCAGAAAGTAAACAGCTTAAGGTTGTGCAAGTACCAGCTTGGGAGACTGGTTGGGAATCCCTGGTTCTGTTGACTTTTTTCCCAAGTTAAGGGTACAAATGATTTCCATCAAAAGAGGACAATGGCTTGCATCAGACTCCGTCAACGGTTATTCTAAGCTGATCATACCTGCACTCGTCAGATCGCAGAAGGTAAACAGCTTAAGGCTTGGCAAAAACCAGCTTGGGAGTCTGGTTGGGAATCCCTGGTTCCGTTGACTTTTTTCCCAAGTTAAGGGTACAAATGATTTCCATCAAAAGAGGACAATGGCTTGCGGAAAGCTCTGTCAACGGTTATTCTAAGCTGATCATACCTGCACTCGTCAGATCGCAGAAGGTAAACAGCTTAAGGCTGGGCAAGTACCAGGTTGGGAATCCCTGGTTCTGTTGACTTTTTTCCGAAGTTAAGTGTACAAATGATTTCCATCAAAAGAGGACAATGGCTTGCAACAGACTCTGTCAATGGTTATTCTAAGCTGATCATACCTGCACTCGTCAGATTGCAGAAGGTAAACAGCTTAAGGCTGGGCAAGAACCCGCTTGGGAGACTGGTTGAGAATCCCTGGCTCTGTTAACTTTTTCCCAAGTTAAGGGTGCAAATGATTTCCATCAAAAGAGGATAATGGCTTGCAACCGACTCTGTCAACTGTTATTCTAAGCTGATCATACCTGCACTCGTCAGATCGCAGAAGGTAAACAGCTTAAGGCTGGGCAAGTACCAGCTTGGGAAACTGGTTGGGAATCCCTGATTCCTTTGACTTTTTTCACAAGTTAAGGGTACAAATGATTTCCATCAAAAGAAGAAAATGGCTTGCAGCAGACACTGTCAACGGTTATTCTAAGCTGATCATACCTCCACTCGACAGATCGCAGTAGATAAACAGCTTAAGGCCGGGCAAGTACCAGCTTGGGAGACTGGTTGGGAATCCCTGGTTCCGTTGACTTTTTTCCCAAGTTAAGGGTACAAATGATTTCAATCAAAAGAGGACAATGGCTTGCAGCAGACTCTGTCAACGGTTATTCTAAGCTGATCATACCTGCACTCGTCAGATCGCAGAAAGTAAACAGCTTAAGGCTGGGCAAGTACCAGCTTGGGAGTCTGGTTGGAAATCCCTGGTTCCGTTGACTTTTTTCCCAAGTTAAGGGTACAAATGATTTCCATCAAAAGAGGACAATGGCTTGCAGCAGACTCTGTCAACGGTTATTCTAAGCTGATCTTACCTGCACTCATCAGATCGCAGAAGATAAACAGCTTAAGGCTGGGCAAGTACCAGCTTGGGAGACTGGTTGGGAATCCCTGGTTCCGTTTACTTTTTTCCCAAGTTAAAGGTACAAATGATTTCCATCAAAAGAGTACAATGTCTTGCGGAAAGCTCTGTCAACGGTTATTCTAAGCTGATCATACCTGCACTCGTCAGATTGCAGAAGGTAAACAGCTTAAGGCTGGGCAAGTACCAGGTTGGGAATCCCTGGTTCTGTTGACTTTTTTCCCAAGTTAAGGGTACAAATGATTTCCATAAAAAGAGGACAATTGCTAGCAGAAAGCTCTGTCAACGGTTATTCTAAGCTGATCATACCTGCACTTGTCAGATCGCAGAAGGTAAAAAGCTTAAGGATGCGCAAGTACCAGCTTGGGAGACTGGTTGGGAATCCCTGGTTCCGTTGACTTTTTTCCCAAGTTAAGGGTACAAATGATTTCCATCAAAAGAGGACAATGGCTTGCAGCAGACTCTGTCAACGGTTATTCTAAGCTGATCATACCTGCACTCGTCAGATCGCAGTAGGTAAACAGCTTGGGAGACTGTTTGGGAATCCCTGCTTCCGTTGACTTTTTTCCCAAGTTAAGGGTACAAATGATTTCCATCAAAAGAGGACAATGGCTTGCAGAAAGCTCTGTCAACGGTTATTCTAAGCTGATCATACCTGCACTCGTCAGATCGCAGAAGGTAAACAGCTTAAGGCTGGGCAAGTACCAGCTTTGGAGACTGGTTGGAAATTGATGGTTATATTGACTTTTTTCAAAAGTTAAGTTAACTAATGATTTCCATCAAAAAAGGACAATGGCTTGCATCAGATTCTGTCAACGGTTATTCTAAGCTGATCATACCTGCACTCGTCTGATCACAGAAGGTAAACAGCTTAAGGCTGGGCAAGTACCAGCTTGGGAGACTGGTTGGGAATCCCTGGTTCCGTTGACTTTTTTCCCAAGTTAAGGGTACAAATGATTTCCATCAAAAGAGGACAATGGCTTGCATCAGACTCTGTCAACGGTTATTCTAAGCTGATCATACCTGCACTCGTCAGATCGCAGAATGTAAACAGCTTAAGGCTGGGCAAGTACCAGCTTGGGAGACTGGTTGGGAATCCCTGGTTCCGTTGACTTTTTTCCCAAGTTAAGGGTACAAATGATTTCCATCAAAAGAGGACAATGGCTTGCAGCAGAGGGTGTCAACGGTTATTCTAAGCTGATCATACCTGCACTCGTCAGATTGCAGAAGGTAAACAGCTTAAGGCTGGGCAAGTACCAGCTTGGGAGACTGGTTGGGAATCCCTGGTTTCGTTGACTTTTTTCCCAAGTTAAGTGTACAAATGATTTCCATCAAAAGAGGACAATGGCTTGCAACAGACTCCGTCAACGGTTATTCTAAGCTGATCATACCTGCACTCATCAGATTGCAGAAGGTAAACAGCTTAAGGTTGTGCAAGTTCCAGCTTGGGAGACTGGTTGGGAATCCCTGGTTTCGTTGACTTTTTTCCAAAGTTAAGGGTACAAATGATTTCCATCAAAAGAGGACAATGGCTTGCAACAGACTCTGTCAACAGTTATTCTAAGCTGATCATACCTGCACTCGTCAGATCGCAGAAGGTAAACAGCTTAAGGCTGGGTAAGTACCAGCTTGGGAGACTGGTTGGGAATCCCTGGTTCCGTTGACTTTTTTCCCAAGTTAAGGGTACAAATGATTTCCATCAAAAGAGGACAATGGCTTGCAGCAGACTCTGTCAACGGTTATTCTAAGCTGATCATACCTGCACTCGTCAGATCGCAGAAGGTAAACAGCTTAAGGCTGGGCAAGTACCAGCTTTGGAGACTGGTTGGGAATCAATGGTTCTGTTGACTTTTTTCAAAAGTTAAGTTAACTAATAATTTCCATCAAAAAAGGACAATGGCTTGCAGCAGACTCTGTCAACGGTTATTCTAAGATGATCATACCTGCACTCGTCAGATCGCAGAAGATAAACAGCTTAAGGCTGGGCAAGTACCAGCTTGGGAGACTAGTTGGGAATCCCTGGTTCCGTTTACTTTTTTCCCAAGTTAAGGGTACAAATGATTTCCATCAAAAGAAGACAATGGCTTGCAGCAGACTCTGTCAACGGTTATTCTAAGCTGATCATACCTGCACTCGTCAGATTGCAGAAGGTAAACAGCTTAAGGCTGGGCAAGTACCAGCTTGGGAGACTGGTTGGGAATCCCTGGTTCCCGTGTCTTTTTTCCCAAGTTAAGGGTACAAATGATTTCCATCAAAAGAGGACAATGACTTGCAGCAGACTCTGTCAACGGTTATTCTAAGCTGATCATACCTGCACTCGTCAGATTGCACAAGGTAAACAGCTTAAGGCTGGGCAAGTACCAGCTTGGGAGACTGGTTGGAAATCCCAGGTTTCGTTGACTTTTTTCCCAAGTTAAGGGTACAAATGATTTCCATCAAAAGAGGACAATTGCTTGCAGCAGACTCTGTCAACGGTTATTCTAAGCTGATCATACCTGCACTCGTCAGATCGCAGAAGGTAAACAGCTTAAGGCTGGGCAAGTACCAGCTTGGGAGACTGGTTGGGAATCCCTGGTTCCGTTGACTTTTTTCCCAAGTTAAGGGTACAAATGATTTCCATCAAAAGAGGACAATGGCTTGCAGCAAACTCTGTCAACGGTTATTCTAAGCTGATCATACCTGCACTAGTCAGATCGCAGAAGGTAATCAGCTTAAGTCTGGGCAAGTACCAGCTTGGGAGACTGTTTGGGAATCTCTGTTTCCGTTGTCTTTTTTCCCAAGTTAAGGGTACAAATGATTTCCATCAAAAGAGGACAATTGCTTGCGGAAACCTTTGTTAACGGTTATTCTAAGTGTTCATACCTGCACTCATCAGATCGCAGAAGGTAAACAGCTTAAGGCTGGGCAAGTACCAGCTTAGGAGACTAGTTGGGAATCCCTGGTTCCGTTGACTTTTTTCAAAAGTTAAGTTAAAACAATGATTTCCATCAAAAGAGGACTATGGCTTGCAGCAGACTCTGTCAACGGTTATACTAAGCTGATCATACCTGCACTCGTCAGATCGCAGAAAGTAAACAGCTTAAGGCTGGGCAAGTACCAGCTTGGGAGACTGGTTGGGATTCCCTGGTTCCGTTGACTTTTTTCCCAAGTTAAGGGTACAAATGATTTCCATCAAAAGAGGACAATGGCTTGCAGCAGACTCTGTCAACGGTTATTCTAAGCTGATCTTACCTGCACTCATCAGATCGCAGAAGATAAACAGCTTAAGGCTGGGCAAGTACCAGCTTGGGAGACTGGTTGGGAATCCCTGGTTCCGTTAACTTTTTTCCCAAGTTAAGGGTACAAATGATTTCCATCAAAAGAGGACAATGGCTTGCGGAAAGCTCTGTCAACGGTTATTCTAAGCTGATCATACCTGCACTCGTCAGATCGCAGAAGGTAAACAGCTTAAGGCTGGTCAAGTACCAGGTTGGGAATCCCTGGTTCTGTTGACTTTTTTCCCAAGTTAAGGGTACAAATGATTTCCATCAAAAGAGTACAATGGCTTGCAACAGACTCTGTCAATGGTTATTCTAAGCTGATCATACCTGCACTCGTCAGATTGCAGAAGGTAAACAGCTTAAGGCTGGGCAAGAACCCGCTTGGGAGACTGGTTGAGAATCCCTGGCTCTGTTAACTTTTTTCCCAAGTTAAGGGTGCAAATGATTTCCATCAAAAGAGGATAATGGCTTGCAACCGACTCTGTCAACTGTTATTCTAAGCTGATCATACCTGCACTCGTCAGATCGCAGAAGGTAAACAGCTTAAGGCTGGGCAAGTACCAGCTTGGGAAACTGGTTGGGAATCCCTGATTCCGTTTGACTTTTTCACAAGTTAAGGGTACAAATGATTTCCATCAAAAGAGGACAATGGCTTGCAGCAGACACTGTCAACGGTTATTCTAAGCTGATCATACCTGCACTCGACAGATCGCAGTAGGTAAACAGCTTAAGGCCGGGCAAGTACCAGCTTGGGAGACTGGTTGGGAATCCCTGGTTCCGTTGACTTTTTCCCAAGTTAAGGGTACAAATGATTTCCATCAAAAGAGGACAATGGCTTGCAGCAGACTCTGTCAACGGTTATTCTAAGCTGATCATACCTGCACTCGTCAGATCGCAGAAGGTAAACAGCTTAAGGCTGGGCAAGTACCAGCTTGGGAGTCTGGTTGGAAATCCCTGGTTCCGTTGACTTTTTCCCAAGTTAAGGGTACAAATGATTTCCATCAAAAGAGGACAATGGCTTGCAGCAGACTCTGTCAACGGTTATTCTAAGCTGATCATACCTGCACTCGTCAGATCGCAGAAGGTAAACAGCTTAAGGATGCGCAAGTACCAGCTTGGGAGACTGGTTTGGAATCCCTGGTTCCGTTGACTTTTTCCCAAGTTAAGGGTACAAATGATTTCCATCAAAAGAGGACAATGGCTTGCAGCAGACTCTGTCAACGGTTATTCTAAGCTGATCATACCTGCACTCGTCAGATCGCAGAAGGTAAACAGCTTAAGGCTGGGCAAGTACCAGCTGGGAGACTGGTTGGGAATCCCTGGTTCCGTTGACTTTTTCCCAAGTTAAGGGTACAAATGATTTCCATCAAAAGAGGACAATGGCTTGCAGAAAGCTCTGTCAACGGTTATTCTAAGCTGATCATACCTGCACTCGTCAGATCGCAGAAGGTAAACAGCTTAAGGCTGGGCAAGTACCAGCTTTGGAGACTGGTTGGGAATCCATGGTTCTGTTGACTTTTTCCCAAGTTAAGTGTAACTAATGATTTCCATCAAAAGAGGACAATGGCTTGCAGCAGACTCTGTCAACGGTTATTCTAAGCTGATCATACCTGCACTCGTCAGATCGCAGAAGGTAAACAGCTTAAGGCTGGGCAAGTACCAGCTTGGGAGACTGGTTGGGAATCCCTGGTTCCGTTGACTTTTTCCCAAGTTAAGGGTACAAATGATTTCCATCAAAAGAGGACAATGGCTTGCAGCAGACTCTGTCAACGGTTATTCTAAGCTGATCATACCTGCACTCGTCAGATCGCAGAAGGTAAACAGCTTAAGGCTGGGCAAGTACCAGCTTGGGAGACTGGTTGGGAATCCCTGGTTCCGTTGACTTTTTTCCCAAGTTAAGGGTACAAATGATTTCCATCAAAAGAGGACAATGGCTTGCAGCAGACTCTGTCAACGGTTATTCTAAGCTGATCATACCTGCACTCGTCAGATCGCAGAAGGTAAACAGCTTAAGGCTGGGCAAGTACCAGCTTGGGAGACTGGTTGGGAATCGCTGGTTCCGTTGACTTTTTCAAAGTTAAGGGTAACAAATGATTTCCATCAAAAGAGGACAATGGCTTGCATCAGACTCTGTCAACGGTTATTCTAAGCTGATCATACCTGCACTCGTCAGATCGCAGAAGGTAAACAGCTTAAGGCTGGGCAAGTACCAGCTTGGGAGACTGGTTGGGAATCCATGGTTCTGTTGACTTTTTCCCAAGTTAAGGGTACAAATGATTTCCATCAAAAGAGGACAATGGCTTGCAGCAGACTCTGTCAACGGTTATTCTAAGCTGATCATACCTGCACTCGTCAGATCGCAGAAGGTGAACAGCTTAAGGCTGGGCAAGTACCAGCTTTGGAGACTGGTTGGGAATCGATGGTTCTGTTGACTTTTTCCAAAGTTAAGTTAACTAATGATTTCCATCAAAAGAGGACAATGCCTTGCATCAGACTCTGTCAGCGGTTATTCTAAGCTGATCATACCTGCACTCGTCAGATCGCAGAAGGTAAACAGCTTAAGGCTGGGCAAGTACCAGCTTGGGAGACTGGTTGGGAATCCCTGGTTTCTTTGACTTTTTTCCCAAGTTAAGGGGACAAATGATTTCCATCAAAAGAGGACAATGGCTTGCAGCAGACTCTGTCAACGGTTATTCTAAGCTGATCATACCTGCACTCGTCAGATTGCAGAAGGTAAACAGCTTAAGGCTGGACAAATACCAGCTTGGGAGACTGGTTGGGAATCCCTGGTTTCATTGACTTTTTCCCAAGTTAAGGGTACAAATGATTTCCATCAAAAGAGGACAATGACTTGCAGCAGACTCTGTCAAGGGTTATTCTAAGCTGATCATACCTGCACTCGTCAGATCGCAGAAGGTAAACAACTTAAGGCTGGGCAAGTACCAGCTTGGGAGACTGGTTGGGAATCCCTGGTTCCGTTAACTTTTTCCCAAGTTAAGGGTACAAATGATTTCCATCAAAAAAGGACAATGGCTTACAGCAGACTCTGTCAACGGTTATTCTAAGCTCATCATACCTGCACTCGTCAGATCGCAGAAGGTAAACAGCTTAAAGCTGGGCAAGAACCAGCTTGGGAGGCTGGTTGGGAATCCCTGGTTCCGTTGACTTTTTCCCAAGTTAAGGGTACAAATGATTTCCATCAAAAAGAGGACAATGGCTTGCAGCAAACTCTGTCAACGGTTATTCGAAGCTGATCATACCTGCACTCGTCAGATCGCAGAAGGTAAACAGCTTAAGGCTGGGCAAGTACCAGCTTGGGAGACTGGTTGGGAATCCCTGGTACTGTTGACTTTTTCCCAAGTTAAGGGTACAAATGATTTCCATCAAAAGAGGACAATGGCTTGCAGCAAACTCTGTCAACGGTTATTCTAAGCTGATCATACCTGCACTCGTCAAATCGCAGAAGGTAAACAGCTTAAGGCTGGGCAAGTACCAGCTTGGGAGACTGGTTGGGAATCCCTGGTTCCGTTGACTTTTTCCCAAGTTAAGGGTACAAATGATTTCCATCAAAGAGGACAATTACTTGCATCAGACTCTGTCAAGGGTTATTCTAAGCTGATCATACCTGCACTCGTCAGATCGCAGAAGGTAAACAGCTTAAGGCTGGGCAAGTACCAGATTTGGAGACTGGTTGGGAATCGATGGTTCTGTTGACTTTTTCAAAAGTTAACTAATGATTTCCATCAAAAAGGACAATGGCTTGCATCACACTCTGTCAATGGTTATTCTAAGCTGATCATACCTGCACTCGTCAGATCGCAGAAGGTAAACAGCTTAAGGCTGGGCAAGAACCAGCTTGGGAGACTGTTTGGGAATCCCTGGTTAAGTTAACTTTTTCCCAAGTTAAGGGTACAAATGATTTCCATCAAAAGAGGACAATGACTTGCAGCAAACTCTGTCAAGGGTTATTCTAAGCTGATCATACCTGCACTCGTCAGATCGCAGAAGGTAAACAGCTTAAGGCTGGGCAAGTACCAGCTTGGGAGACTGTTTGGGAATCCCTGGTTAAGTTAACTTTTTCCCAAGTTAAGGGTACTAATGATTTCCATCAAAAGAGGACAATGGCTTGCAGCAAACTCTGTCAACGGTTATTTGAAGCTGATCATACCTGCACTCGTCAGATTGCAGAAGGTAAACAGCTTAAGGCTGGGCAAGTACCAGCTTGGGAGACTGGTTGGGAATCCCTGGTTCCGTTGACTTTTTCCCAAGTTAAGGGTACAAATGATTTCCATCAAAAGAGGACAATGACTTGCAGCAGACTCTGTCAAGGGTTATTCTAAGCTGATCATACCTGCACTCGTCAGATCGCAGAAGGTAAACAGCTTAAGGCTGGGCAAGTACCAGCTTTGGAGACTGGTTGGGAATCAATGGTTCTGTTGACTTTTTCAAAAGTTAACTAATGATTTCCATCAAAAAGGACAATGGCTTGCATCACACTCTGTCAACGGTTATTCTAAGCTGATCATACCTGCACTCGTCAGATCGCAGAAGTTAAACAGCTTAAGGCTGGGCAAGTACCAGCTTGGGAGACTGGATGGGAATACTTGGTTCCGTTGACTTTTTCCCAAGTTAAGGGTACAAATGATTTCCATCAAAAAGAGGACAATGGCTTGCATCAGACACTCTCAATGGTTATTCTAAGCTGATCATACCTGCACTCGTCAGATTGCAGAAGGTAAACAGCTTAAGGCTGGGCAAGTACCAGCTTGGGAGACTGTTTGGGAATTCCTGGTTTCGGTGACTTTTTTCCCAAGTTAAGGGTACAAATGATTTCCATCAAAAGAGGACAATGACTTGCAGCTGACTCTGTCAAGGGTTTTTCTAAGCTGATCATACCTGCACTCGTCAGATCGCAGAAGGTAAACAGCTTAAGGCTGGGCAAGTACCAGCTTTGGAGACTGGTTGGGAATCGATGGTTCTGTTGACTTTTTTAAAAAGTTAAGTTAACTAATGATTTCCATCAAAAAAGGACAATGGCTTGCATCAGACTCTGTCAACGGTTATTCTAAGCTGATCATACCTGCACTCGTCAGATCGCAGAAGGTGAACAGCTTAAGGTTAGGCAAGTACCAGCTTTGGAGACTGGTTGGGAATCGATGGTTCTGTTGACTTTTTTCAAAAGTTAAGTTAACTAATGATTTCCATCAAAAAAGGACAATGCCTTGCATCAGACTCTGTCAGCGGTTATTCTAAGCTGATCATACCTGCACTCGTCAGATCGCAGAAGGTAAACAGCTTAAGGCTGGGCAAGTACCAGCTTGGGAGACTGGTTGGGAATCCCTGGTTTCTTTGACTTTTTTCCCAAGTTAAGGGGACAAATGATTTCCATCAAAAGAGGACAATGGCTTGCAGCAGACTCTGTCAATGGTTATTCTAAGCTGATCATACCTGCACTCGTCAGATTGCAGAAGGTAAACAGCTTAAGGCTGGACAAATACCAGGTTGGGAATCCCTGGTTTCTTTGACTTTTTTCCCAAGTTAAGGGTACAAATGATTTCCATCAAAAGAGGACAATGACTTGCAGCAGACTCTGTCAAGGGTTATCCTAAGCTGATCATACCTGCACTCGTCAGATCGCAGAAGGTAAACAACTTAAGGCTGGGCAAGTACCAGCTTGGGAGACTGGTTGGGAATCCCTGGTTCCGTTAACTTTTTTCCCAAGTTAAGGGTACAAATGATTTCCATCAAAAAAAGGACAATGGCTTACAGCAGACTCTGTCAACGGTTATTCTAAGCTCATCATACCTGCACTCGTCAGATCGCAGAAGGTAAACAGCTTAAAGCTGGGCAAGAACCAGCTTGGGAGGCTGGTTGGGAATCCCTGGTTCCGTTGACTTTTTTCCCAAGTTAAGGGTACAAATGATTTCCATCAAAAGAGGACAATGGCTTTCAGCAAACTCTGTCAACGGTTATTCGAAGCTGATCATACCTGCACTCGTCAGATCGCAGAAGGTAAATTGCTTAAGGCTGCTCAAGTACCTGCTTGGGAGACTGGTTGGGAATCCCTGGTACTGTTGACTTTTTTCCCAAGTTAAGGGTACAAATGATTTCCATCAAAAGAGGACAATGGCTTGCAGCAAACTCTGTCAACGGTTATTCTAAGCTGATCATACCTGCACTCGTCAAATCGCAGAAGGTAAACAGCTTAAGTCTGGGCAAGTACCAGCTTGGGAGACTGGTTGGGAATCCCTGGTTCCGTTGACTTTTTTCCCAAGTTAAGGGTACAAATGATTTCCATCAAAAGAGGACAATTACTTGCATCAGACTCTGTCAAGGGTTATTCTAAGCTGATCATACCTGCACTCGTCAGATCGCAGAAGGTAAACAGCTTAAGGCTGGGCAAGTACCAGATTTGGAGACTGGTTGGGAATCGATGGTTCTGTTGACTTTTTTCAAAAGTTAACTAATGATTTCCATCAAAAAAGGACAATGGCTTGCATCACACTCTGTCAATGGTTATTCTAAGCTGATCATACCTGCACTCGTCAGATCGCAGAAGGTAAACAGCTTAAGGCTGGGCAAGAACCAGCTTGGGAGACTGTTTGGGAATCCCTTGTTAAGTTAACTTTTTTCCCAAGTTAAGGGTACAAATGATTTCCATCAAAAGAGGACAATGACTTGCAGCAAACTCTGTCAAGGGTTATTCTAAGCTGATCATACCTGCACTCGTCAGATCGCAGAAGGTAAACAGCTTAAGGCTGGGCAAGTACCAGCTTGGGAGACTGTTTGGGAATCCCTGTTTAAGTTAACTTTTTTCCCAAGTTAAGGGTACTAATGATTTCCATCAAAAGAGGACAATGGCTTGCAGCAAACTCTGTCAACGGTTATTTGAAGCTGATCATACCTGCACTCGTCAGATTGCAGAAGGTAAACAGCTTAAGGCTGGGCAAGTACCAGCTTGGGAGACTGGTTGGGAATCCCTGGTTCCGTTGACTTTTTTCCCAAGTTAAGGGTACAAATGATTTCCATCAAAAGAGGACAATGACTTGCAGCAGACTCTGTCAAGGGTTATTCTAAGCTGATCATACCTGCACTCGTCAGATCGCAGAAGGTAAACAGCTTAAGGCTGGGCAAGTACCAGCTTTGGAGACTGGTTGGGAATCAATGGTTCTGTTGACTTTTTTCAAAAGTTAACTAATGATTTCCATCAAAAAAGGACAATGGCTTGCATCACACTCTGTCAACGGTTATTCTAAGCTGATCATACCTGCACTCGTCAGATCGCAGAAGTTAAACAGCTTAAGGCTGGGCAAGTACCAGCTTGGGAGACTGGATGGGAATACTTGGTTCCGTTGACTTTTTCCCAAGTTAAGGGTACAAATGATTTCCATCAAAAGAGGACAATGGCTTGCATCAGACACTCTCAATGGTTATTCTAAGCTGATCATACCTGCACTCGTCAGATTGCAGAAGGTAAACAGCTTAAGGCTGGGCAAGTACCAGCTTGGGAGACTGTTTGGGAATTCCTGGTTTCGGTGACTTTTTCCCAAGTTAAGGGTACAAATGATTTCCATCAAAAGAGGACAATGACTTGCAGCTGACTCTGTCAAGGGTTTTTCTAAGCTGATCATACCTGCACTCGTCAGATCGCAGAAGGTAAACAGCTTAAGGCTGGGCAAGTACCAGCTTTGGAGACTGGTTGGGAATCGATGGTTCTGTTGACTTTTTTAAAAAGTTAAGTTAACTAATGATTTCCATCAAAAAAGGACAATGGCTTGCATCAGACTCTGTCAACGGTTATTCTAAGCTGATCATACCTGCACTCGTCAGATCGCAGAAGGTAAACAGCTTAAGGCTGGGCAAGTACCAGCTTGGGACACTGGTTGGGAATCCCAGGTTCCGTTCACTTTTTTCCCAAGTTAAGGGTACAAATGATTTCCATCAAAAGAGGACAATGGCTTGCAGCAGACTCTGTCAACGGTTATTCTAAGCTGATCATACCTGCACTCGTCAGATCGCAGAAGGTGAACAGCTTAAGGTTAGGCAAGTACCAGCTTTGGAGACTGGTTGGGAATCGATGGTTCTGTTGACTTTTTTCAAAAGTTAAGTTAACTAATGATTTCCATCAAAAAAGGACAATGCCTTGCATCAGACTCTGTCAGCGGTTATTCTAAGCTGATCATACCTGCACTCGTCAGATCGCAGAAGGTAAACAGCTTAAGGCTGGGCAAGTACCAGCTTGGGAGACTGGTTGGGAATCCCTGGTTTCTTTGACTTTTTTCCCAAGTTAAGGGGACAAATGATTTCCATCAAAAGAGGACAATGGCTTGCAGCAGACTCTGTCAATGGTTATTCTAAGCTGATCATACCTGCACTCGTCAGATTGCAGAAGGTAAACAGCTTAAGGCTGGGCAAGTACCAGCTTGGGAGACTGGTTGGGAATCCCTGATTCCGTTGACTTTTTTCCCAAGTTAAGGGTACAAATGATTTCCATCAAAAGAGGACAATGGCTTGCATCAGACTCTGTCAACGGTTATTCTAAGCTGATCATACCTGCACTCGTCAGAGCACAAAAGGTAAACAGCTTAAGGCTGGGCAAGTGCCAGCTTTGGAGACTGGTTGGGAATCGATGGTTCTGTTGACTATTTTCAAAAGTTAAGTTAACTAATGATTTCCATCAAAAAAGGACAATGGCTTGCATCAGACTCCGTCAACGGTTATTCTAAGCTGATCATACCTGCACTCGTCAGATCGCAGAAGGTAAACAGCATAAGGCTGGGCAAGTACCAGCTTGGGAGACTGGTTGGGAATCCCTGGTTCCGTTGACTTTTTTCCCAAGTTAAGGGTACAAATGATTTCCATCAAAAGAGGACAATGGCTTACAGCAGACTCTGTTAACGGTTATTCTAAGCTGATCATACCTGCATTCGTCAGGTTGCAGAAGGTAAACAGCTTAAGGCTTGGCAAGTACCAGCTTGGGAGACTGGTTGGGAATCCATGGTTTCGTTGACTTTTTTCCCAAGTTAAGTTTACAAATGATTTCCATCAAAAGAGGACAATGGCTTGCAGCAGACTCTGTCAAGAGTTATTCTAAGCTGATCATACCTGCACTCGTCAGATCGCAGAAGGTAAACAGCTTAAGGCTGGGCAAGTACCAGTTTGGGAGACTGCTTGGGAATCCCTGGTTCCGTTGACTTTTTCCCAAGTTAATGGTACAAATGATTTCCATCAAAAGAGGACAATGGCTTGCAGCAGACTCTGTCAAGAGTTATTCTAAGCTGATCATACCTGCACTCGTCAGATCGCAGAAGGTAAACAGCTTAAGGCTGGGCAAGTACCAGCTTGGGAGACTGCTTGGGAATCCCTGGTTCCGTTGACTTTTTCCCAAGTTAAGGGTACAAATGATTTCCATCAAAAGAGGACAATGGCTTGCAGCAGACTCTGTCAACGGTTATTCTAAGCTGATTATACCTGCACTCGTCAGATTGCAGAAGGTAAACAGTTTAAGGCTGGGCAAGTACCAGCTTGGGACACTGGTTGGGAATCCCTGGTTTCGTTGACTTCTTTCCCAAGTTAAGGGTACAAATGATTTCCATCAAAAGAGGACAATGGCTTGCAACAGACTCTGTCAACGGTTATTCTAAGCTGATCATACCTGAACTCGTCAAATTGCAGAAGGTAAACAGCTTAAGGCTGGGCACGTACCAGCTTGGGAGACTGGTTGGGAATCCCTGGTTTCGTTGACTTTTTTCCCCAAGTTAAAGGTACAAATGATTTCCATCAAAAGAGGACAATTGCTTGCAGAAAGCTCTGTCAACGGTTATTCTAAGCTGATCATACCTTCACTCGTCAGATTGCAGAAGGTAAACAGCTTAAGGCTAGGCAAGTACCAGCTTGGGAGACTGGTTGGGGATCCCTGGTTCCGTTAACTTTTTTCCCAAGTTAAGGGTACAAATGATTTCCATCAAAAGAGGACAATGGCTTGCAAAAGACTCTGTTAACGGTTATACTAAGCTGATCATACCTGCACTCGTCAGATCGCAGTAGGTAATCAGCTTAAGAATGGGTAAGTACCAGCTTGGGAGACTGTTTAGGAATCCCTGGTTCCGTTCACTTGTTTCCCAAGTTAAGGGTACAAATGATTTCCATCAAAAGAGGACAATGGCTTGCAGCAGACTCTATCAATGGTTATTCTATGCTGATCATACCTGCACTCGTCAGATCGCAAAAGGCAAACAGCTTAAGGCTGGGCAAGTACCAGGTTGGGAATCCCTGGTTCCGTTGACTTTTTTCCCAAGTTAAGGGTACAAATGATTTCCATCAAAAGAGGACAATGGCTTGCAACAGACTCTGTCAACGGTTATTCTAAGCTGTTCATACCTGCGCTCGTCAGATCGCAGAAGGTAAACAGCTTAAGGGTGGGCAAGTACCAGCTTGGGAGACTGGTTGGGAATCCCTGGTTTCGTTGACTTTTTTCCCAAGTTAAGAGTACAAATGATTTCCATCAAAAGAGGACAATGGCTTGCAGCAGACTCTGTCAAGGGTTATTCTAAGCTGATCATACCTGCACTCGTCAGATCGCAGAAGGTAAATAGCTTAAGGCTGGGCAAGTACCAGCTTGGGAGACTGGTTGGGAATCCCTGGTTCCGTTGACTTTTTTCCCCAAGTTAAGGGTACAAATGATTTCCATCAAAAGAGGACAATGGCTTGCATCAGTCTCTGTCAACGGTTATTCTAAGCTGATCATACCTGCACTCGTCAGATCGCAGAAGGTAAACAGCTTAAGGCTGGGCAACTACCAGCTTTGGAGACTGGTTGGGAATCGATGGTTCTGTTGACTTTTTTCAAAAGTTAACTAATGATTTCCATCAAAAAAGACAATGGCTTGCATCAGACTCTGTCAATGGTTATTCTAAGCTGATCATACCTGCACTCGTCAGATCGCAGAAGGTAAACAGCTTAAGGCTGGGCAAGTACCAGCTTGGGAGACTGGTTGGGAATCCCTGGTTCCGTTGACTTTTTCCCAAGTTAAAGGTACAAATGATTTCCATCAAAAGAGGACAATGGCTTGCAGCAGACTCTGTCAACGGTTATTCTAAGCTGATCATACCTGCACTTGTCAGATCGCAGAAAGTAAACAGCTTAAGGCTGGGCAAGTACCAGCTTTGGAGACTGGTTGGGAATTGATGCTTCTGTTTACTTTTTTCAAAAGTTAAGTTAACTAATGATTTCCATCAAAAAAGGACAATGGCTTGCATCAGACTCTGTCAACGGTTATTCTAAGCTGATCATACCTGCACTCGTCAGATCGCAGAAGGTAAATAGCTTAAGGCTGGGCAAGTACCAATTTGGGAGACTGGTTGGGAATCCCTGGTTTCGTTGACTTTTTTCCCAAGTTAAGGGTACAAATGATTTCCATCAAAAGAGGACAATGGCTTGCAGCAGACTCTGTCAACGGTTATTCTAAGCTGATCATACCTGCACTCGTCAGATCGCAGAAGGTAAACAGCTTAAGGCTGGGCAAGTACCAGCTTGGGAGACTGCTTGGGAATCCCTGGTTCCGTTGACTTTTTTCCCAAGTTAAGGGTACAAATGATTTCCATCAAAAGAGGACAATGGCTTGCAGCAGACTCTGTCAACGGTTATTCTAAGCTGATTATACCTGCACTCGTCAGATTGCAGAAGGTAAACAGTTTAAGGCTGGGCAAGTACCAGCTTGGGACACTGGTTGGGAATCCCTGGTTTCGTTGACTTTTTTCCCCAAGTTAAGGGTACAAATGATTTCCATCAAAAGAGGACAATGGCTTGCAACAGACTCTGTCAACGGTTATTCTAAGCTGATCATACCTGAACTCGTCAAATCGCAGAAGGTAAACAGCTTAAGGCTGGGCAACTACCAGCTTTGGAGACTGGTTGGGAATCGATGGTTCTGTTGACTTTTTTCAAAAGTTAACTAATGATTTCCATCAAAAAAGGACAATGGCTTGCATCAGACCCTGTCAATGGTTATTCTAAGCTGATCATACCTGCACTCGTCAGATCGCAGAAGGTAAACAGCTTAAGGCTGGGCAAGTACCAGCTTGGGAGACTGGTTGGGAATCCCTGGTTCCGTTGACTTTTTTCCCAAGTTAAGGGTACAAATGATTTCCATCAAAAGAGGACAATGACTTGCAGCAGACTCTGTCAACGGTTATTCTAAGCTGATCATACCTGCACTTGTCAGATCGCAGAAAGTAAACAGCTTAAGGTTGGGCAAGTACCAGCTTTGGAGACTGGTTGGGAATTGATGCTTCTGTTTACTTTTTTCAAAAGTTAAGTTAACTAATGATTTCCATCAAAAAAGGACAATGGCTTGCATCAGACTTTGTCAACGGTTGTTCTAAGCTGATCATACCTGCACTCGTCAGATCGCAGAAGGTAAATAGCTTAAGGCTGGGCAAGTACCAACTTGGGAGACTGGTTGGGAATCCCTGGTTTCGTTGACTTTTTTCCCAAGTTAAGGGTACAAATGATTTCCATCAAAAGAGGACAATGGCTTGCAGCAGACTCTGTCAACGGTTATTCTAAGCTGATCATACCTGCACTCGTCAGATCGCAGAAGGTAAACAGCTTGGGAGACTGGTTGGGAATCCCTGGTTCCGTTGACTTTTTTCCCAAGTTAAGAGTACAAATGATTTCCATCAAAAGAGGACAATGGCTTGCAGCAGACTCTGTCAAGGGTTATTCTAAGCTGATCATACCTGCACTCGTCAGATCGCAGAAGGTAAATAGCTTAAGGCTGGGCAAGTACCAGCTTGGGAGACTGGTTGGGAATCCCTGGTTCCGTTGACTTTTTTCCCAAGTTAAAGGTACAAATGATTTCCATCAAAAGAGGACAATGGCTTGCAGCAGACTCTGTCAACGGTTATTCTAAGCTGATCATACCTGCACTCGTCAGATCGCAGTAGATAATCAGCTTAAGAATGGGTAAGTACCAGCTTGGGAGACTGGTTGGGAATCCCTGGTTCCGTTGACTTTTTTCCCAAGTTAAGGGTACAAATGATTTCCATCAAAAGAGGACAATGGCTTGCAGCAGACTCTATCAAAGGTTATTCTATGCTGATCATACCTGCACTCGTCAGATCGCAGAAGGCAAACAGCTTAAGGCTGGGCAAGTACCAGCTTGGGAGACTGGTTGGGAATCCCTGGTTCCGTTGACTTTTTCCCAAGTTAAGGGTACAAATCATTTCCATCAAAAGAGGACAATGGCTTGCAACAGACTCTGTCAACGGTTATTCTAAGCTGATCATACCTGCACTCGTCAGATCGCAGAAGGTAAACAGCTTAAGGCTGGGCAAGTACCAGCTTGGGAGACTGGTTGGGAATCCCTGGTTCCGCTTGACTTTTTCCCAAGTTAAGGGTACAAATGATTTCCATCAAAAGAGGACAATGGCTTGCATCAGTCTCTGTCAACGGTTATTCTAAGCTGATCATACCTGCACTCGTCAGATCGCAGAAGGTAAACAGCTTAAGGCTGGGCAACTACCAGCTTTGGAGACTGGTTGGGAATCGATGGTTCTGTTGACTTTTTTCAAAAGTTAACTAATGATTTCCATCAAAAAGGACAATGGCTTGCATCAGACTCTGTCAATGGTTATTCTAAGCTGATCATACCTGCACTCGTCAGATCGCAGAAGGTAAACAGCTTAAGGCTGGGCAAGTACCAGCTTGGGAGACTGGTTGGGAATCCCTGGTTCCGTTGACTTTTTCCCAAGTTAAAGGTACAAATGATTTCCATCAAAAGAGGACAATGGCTTGCAGCAGACTCTGTCAACGGTTATTCTAAGCTGATCATACCTGCACTTGTCAGATCGCAGAAAGTAAACAGCTTAAGGCTGGGCAAGTACCAGCTTTGGAGACTGGTTGTGAATTGATGCTTCTGTTTACTTTTTTCAAAAGTTAAGTTAACTAATGATTTCCATCAAAAAAGGACAATGGCTTGCATCAGACTCTGTCAACGGTTATTCTAAGCTGATCATACCTGCACTCGTCAGATCGCAGAAGGTAAATAGCTTAAGGCTGGGCAAGTACCAACTTGGGAGACTAGTTGGGAATCCCTGGTTTCGTTGACTTTTTTCCCAAGTTAAGGGTACAAATGATTTCCATCAAAAGAGGACAATGGCTTGCAGCAGACTCTGTCAACGGTTATTCTAAGCTGATCATACCTGCACTCGTCAGATCGCAGAAGGTAAACAGCTTGGGAGACTGTTTGGGAATCCCTGGTTCCCTTGTCTTTTTTCCCAAGTTAAGGGTACAAATGATTTCCATCAAAAAAGGACAATGGCTTGCAACAGACTCTGTCAACGGTTATTCTAAGCTGACCATACCTGCACTCGTCAGATTGCAGAAGGTAAACAGCTTAAGGCTGGACAAGTACCAGCTTGGGAGACTGTTTGGGAATCCCTGGTTCCGTTGACTTTTTTCCCAAGTTAAGGGTACAAATGATTTCCATCAAAAGAGGACAATTGCTTGCAGCAAACCTCTGTTAACGGTTATTCTAAGTGATCATACCTGCACTCATCAGATCGCAGAAGGTAAACAGCTTAAGGCTGGGCAAGTACCAGCTTGGGAGACTGGTTGGGAATCCCTGGTTCCGTTGACTTTTTTCCCAAGTTAAGTGAACAAATGATTTCCATCAAAAGAGGACAATGGCTTGCAACAGGCTCCGTCAACGGTTATTCTAAGCTGATCATACCTGCCCTCGTCAGATTGCAGAAGGTAAACAGCTTAAGGCTGGACAAGTACCAGCTTTGGAGACTGGTTGGGAATCCCTGGTTTCATTGACTTTTTTCAAAAGTTAAGGGTACAAATGATTTCCATCAAAAGAGGACAATGGCTTGCAGCAAACTCTGTCAACGGTTATTCGAAGCTGATCATACCTGCACTTGTCAGATCGCAGAAGGTAAACAGCTTAAGGCTGGGCAAGTACCAGCTTGGGAGACTGGTTGGGAATCCCTGGTTCCGTTGACTTTTTTCCCAAGTTCAGGGTACAAATGATTTCCATCAAAAGAGGACAATGGCTTGCAGCAAACTCTGTAAACGGTTATTCTAAGCTGATCATACCTGCACTCGTCAAATCGCAGAAGGTAAACAGCTTAAGGCTGGGCAAGTACCAGCTTTGGAGACTGGTTGGGAATCGATGGTTCTGTTGACTTTTTTCAAAAGTTAACTAATGATTTCCATCAAAAAAGGACAATGGCTTGCATCACACTCTGTCAATGGTTATTCTAAGCTGATCATACCTGCACTCGTCAGATCGCAGAAGGTAAACAGCTTAAGGCTGGGCAAGAACCAGCTTGGGAGACTGTTTGGGAATCCCTGGTTAAGTTAACTTTTTTCCCAAGTTAAGGGTACAAATGATTTCCATCAAAAGAGGACAATGACTTGCAGCAAACTCTGTCAAGGGTTATTCTAAGCTGATCATACCTGCACTCGTCAGATCGCAGAAGGTAAACAGCTTAAGGCTGGGCAAGTACCAGCTTGGGAGACTGTTTGGGAATCCCTGGTTAAGTTAACTTTTTTCCCAAGTTAAGGGTACTAATTATTTCCATCAAAAGAGGACAATGGCTTGCATCAAACTCTGTCAACGGTTATTTGAAGCTGATCATACCTGCACTCGTCAGATTGCAGAAGGTAAACAGCTTAAGGCTGGACAAGTACCAGCTTGGGAGACTGGTTGGGAATCCCTGGTTCCGTTGACTTTTTTCCCAAGTTAAGGGTACAAATGATTTCCATCAAAAGAGGACAATGACGTGCAGCAGACTCTGTCAAGGGTTATTCTAAGCTGATCATACCTGCACTCGTCAGATCGCAGAAGGTAAACAGCTTAAGGCTGGGCAAGTACCAGCTTTGGAGACTGGTTGGGAATCAATGGTTCTGTTGACTTTTTTCAAAAGTTAACTAATGATTTCCATCAAAAAAGGACAATGGCTTGCATCACACTCTGTCAACGGTTATTCTAAGCTGATCATACCTGCACTCGTCAGATCGCAGAAGTTAAACAGCTTAAGGCTGGGCAAGTACCAGCTTGGGAGACTGGATGGGAATAATTGGTTCCGTTGACTTTTTTCCCAAGTTAAGGGTACAAATGATTTCCATCAAAAGAGGACAATGGCTTGCATCAGACACTCTCAATGGTTATTCTAAGCTGATCATACCTGCACTCGTCAGATTGCGGAAGGTAAACAGCTTAAGGCTGGGCAAGTACCAGCTTGGGAGACTGTTTGGGAATTCCTGGTTTCGGTGACTTTTTTCCCAAGTTAAGGGTACAAATGATTTCCATCAAAAGAGGACAATGACTTGCAGCTCACTCTGTCAAGGGTTATTCTAAGCTGATCATACCTGCACTCGTCAGATCGCAGAAGGTAAACAGCTTAAGGCTGGGCAAGTACCAGCTTTCGAGACTGGTTGGGAATCGATGGTTCTGTTGACTTTTTTAAAAAGTTAAGTTAACTAATGATTTCCATCAAAAGAGGACAATGGCTTGCAGCAAACACTGTCAACGGTTATTCTAAGCTGATCATACCTGCACTCTTCAGATCGCAGAAGGTAAACAGCTTAAGGCTGGGCAAGTACCAGCTTGGGAGACTGGTTGGGAATCCCTGGTTCCGTTGACTTTTTTCCCAAGTTAAGGGTACAAATGATTTCCATCAAAAGAGGACAATGGCTTGCAGCAGACTCTGTCAACGGTTATTCTAAGCTGATCATACCTGCACTCGTCAGATCGCAGAAGGTGAACAGCTTAAGGTTAGGAAAGTACCAGCTTTGGAGACTGGTTGGGAATCGATGGTTCTGTTGACTTTTTTCAAAAGTTAAGTTAACTAATGATTTCCATCAAAAAAGGACAATGCCTTGCATCAGACTCTGTCAGCGGTTATTCTAAGCTGATCATACCTGCACTCGTCAGATCGCAGAAGGTAAACAGCTTAAGGCTGGGCAAGTACCAGCTTGGGAGACTGGTTGGGAATCCCTGGTTTCTTTGACTTTTTTCCCAAGTTAAGGGGACAAATGATTTCCATCAAAAGAGGACAATGGCTTGCAGCAGACTCTGTCAATGGTTATTCTAAGCTGATCATACCTGCACTCGTCAGATTGCAGAAGGTAAACAGCTTAAGGTTGGACAAATACCAGCTTGGGAGACTGGTTGGGAATCCCTGGTTTCGTTGACTTTTTTCCCAAGTTAAGGGTACAAATGATTTCCATCAAAAGAGGACAATGACTTGCAGCAGACTCTGTCAAGGGTTATTCTAAGCTGATCATACCTGCACTCATCATATCGCAGAAGGTAAACAGCTTAAGGCTGGGCAAGTACCAGCTTGGGAGACTGGTTGGGAATCCCTGATTCCGTTGACTTTTTTCCCAAGTTAAGGGTACAAATGATTTCCATCAAAAGAGGACAATGGCTTGCATCAGACTCTGTCAACGGTTATTCTAAGCTGATCATACCTGCACTCGTCAGATCGCAGAAGGTAAACAGCATAAGGCTGGGCAAGTACCAGCTTGGGAGACTGGTTGGGAATCCCTGGTTCCGTTGACTTTTTTCCCAAGTTAAGGGTACAAATGATTTCCATCAAAAGAGGACAATGGCTTACAGCAGACTCTGTTAACGGTTATTCTAAGCTGATCATACCTGCATTCGTCAGATTGCAGAAGGTAAACAGCTTAAGGCTTGGCAAGTACCAGCTTGGGAGACTGGTTGGGAATCGATGGTTCTGTTGACTATTTTCAAAAGTTAAGTTAACTAATGATTTCCATCAAAAAAGGACAATGGCTTGCATCAGACTCCGTCAACGGTTATTCTAAGCTGATCATACCTGCACTCGTCAGATCGCAGAAGGTAAACAGCATAAGGCTGGGCAAGTACCAGCTTGGGAGACTGGTTGGGAATCCCTGGTTCCGTTGACTTTTTTCCCAAGTTAAGGGTACAAATGATTTCCATCAAAAGAGGACAATGGCTTACAGCAGACTCTGTTAACGGTTATTCTAAGCTGATCATACCTGCATTCGTCAGATTGCAGAAGGTAAACAGCTTAAGGCTTGGCAAGTACCAGCTTGGGAGACTGGTTGGGAATCCATGGTTTCGTTGACTTTTTTCCCAAGTTAAGTTTACAAATGATTTCCATCAAAAGAGGACAATGGCTTGCAGCAGACTCTGTCAAGAGTTATTCTAAGCTGATCATACCTGCACTCGTCAGATCGCAGAAGGTAAACAGCTTAAGGCTGGGCAAGTACCAGTTTGGGAGACTGCTTGGGAATCCCTGGTTCCGTTGACTTTTTTCCCAAGTTAATGGTACAAATGATTTCCATCAAAAGAGGACAATGGCTTGCAGCAGACTCTGTCAAGAGTTATTCTAAGCTGATCATACCTGCACTCGTCAGATCGCAGAAGGTAAACAGCTTAAGGCTGGGCAAGTACCAGCTTGGGAGACTGCTTGGGAATATCTAGTTCCGTTGACTTTTTTCCCAAGTTAAGGGTACAAATGATTTCCATCAAAAGAGGACAATGGCTTACAGCAGACTCTGTTAACGGTTATTCTAAGCTGATCATACCTGCACTCATCATATCGCAGAAGGTAAACAGCTTAAGGCTGGGCAAGTACCAGCTTGGGAGACTGGTTGGGAATCCCTGATTCCGTTGACTTTTTTCCCAAGTTAAGTGTACAAATGATTTCCATCAAAAGAGGACAATGGCTTGCATCAGACTCTGTCAACGGTTATTCTAAGCTGATCATACCTGCACTCGTCAGATCGCAGAAGGTAAACAGCATAAGGCTGGGCAAGTACCAGCTTGGGAGACTGGCTGGGAATCCCTGGTTCCGTTGACTTTTTTCCCAAGTTAAGGGTACAAATGATTTCCATCAAAAGAGGACAATGGCTTACAGCAGACTCTGTTAACGGTTATTCTAAGCTGATCATACCTGCACTCGTCAGATTGCAGAAGGTAAACAGCTTAAGGCTTGGCAAGTACCAGCTTGGGAGACTGGTTGGGAATCCATGGTTTCGTTGACTTTTTCCCAAGTTAAGTTTACAAATGATTTCCATCAAAAGAGGACAATGGCTTGCAGCAGACTCTGTCAAGAGTTATTCTAAGCTGATCATACCTGCACTCGTCAGATCGCAGAAGGTAAACAGCTTAAGGCTGGGCAAGTACCAGTTTGGGAGACTGCTTGGGAATCCCTGGTTCCGTTGACTTTTTTCCCAAGTTAATGGTACAAATGATTTCCATCAAAAGAGGACAATGGCTTGCAGCAGACTCTGTCAAGAGTTATTCTAAGCTGATCATACCTGCACTCGTCAGATCGCAGAAGGTAAACAGCTTAAGGCTGGGCAAGTACCAGCTTGGGAGACTGCTTGGGAATATCTGGTTCCGTTGACTTTTTTCCCAAGTTAAGGGTACAAATGATTTCCATCAAAAGAGGACAATGGCTTGCAGCAGACTCTGTCAACGGTTATTCTAAGCTGATTATACCTGCACTCGTCAGATTGCAGAAGGTAAACAGTTTAAGGCTGGGCAAGTACCAGCTTGGGACACTGGTTGGGAATCCCTGGTTTCGTTGACTTCTTTCCCAAGTTAAGGGTACAAATGATTTCCATCAAAAGAGGACAATGGCTTGCAACAGACTCTGTCAACGGTTATACTAAGCTGATCATACCTGAACTCGTCAAATTGCAGAAGGTAAACAGCTTGGGAGACTGGTTGGGAATCCCTGGTTTCGTTGACTTTTTTCCCAAGTTAAAGGTACAAATGATTTCCATCAAAAGAGGACAATTGCTTGCAGAAAGCTCTGTCAACGGTTATTCTAAGCTGATCATACCTTCACTCGTCAGATTGCAGAAGGTAAACAGTTTAAGGCTGGGCAAGTACCAGCTTGGGACACTGGTTGGGAATCCCTGGTTTCGTTGACTTCTTTCCCAAGTTAAGGGTACAAATGATTTCCATCAAAAGAGGACAATGGCTTGCAGCAGACTCTGTCAACGGTTATTCTAAGCTGATTATACCTGCACTCGTCAGATTGCAGAAGGTAAACAGTTTAAGGCTGGGCAAGTACCAGCTTGGGACACTGGTTGGGAATCCCTGGTTTCGTTGACTTCTTTCCCAAGTTAAGGGTACAAATGATTTCCATCAAAAGAGGACAATGGCTTGCAACAGACTCTGTCAACGGTTATACTAAGCTGATCATACCTGCACTCGTCAGATCGCAGTAGGTAATCAGCTTAAGAATGGGTAAGTACCAGCTTGGGAGACTGTTTAGGAATCCCTGGTTCCGTTCACTTGTTTCTCAAGTTAAGGGTACAAATGATTTCCATCAAAAGAGGACAATGGCTTGCAGCAGACTCTATCAATGGTTATTCTATGCTGATCATACCTGCACTCGTCAGATCGCAGAAGGCAAACAGCTTAAGGCTGGGCAAGTACCAGCGGGAGACTGTTTGGGAATCCCTGGTTCCGTTGACTTTTTCCCAAGTTAAGGGTACAAATGATTTCCATCAAAAGAGGACAATGGCTTGCAACAGACTCTGTCAACGGTTATTCTAAGCTGTTCATACCTGCACTCGTCAGATCGCAGAAGGTAAACAGCTTAAGGCTGGGCAAGTACCAGCTTGGGAGACTGGTTGGGAATCCCTGGTTCCGTTGACTTTTTTCCCAAGTTAAGAGTACAAATGATTTCCATCAAAAGAGGACAATGGCTTGCAGCAGACTCTGTCAACGGTTATTCTAAGCTGATCATACCTGCACTCGTCAGATCGCAGTAGATAATCAGCTTAAGAATGGGTAAGTACCAGCTTGGGAGACTGGTTGGGAATCCCTGGTTCCGTTGACTTTTTCCCAAGTTAAGGGTACAAATGATTTCCATCAAAAGAGGACAATGGCTTGCAGCAGACTCTATCAAAGGTTATTCTATGCTGATCATACCTGCACTCGTCAGATCGCAGAAGGCAAACAGCTTAAGGCTGGGCAAGTACCAGCTTGGGAGACTGGTTGGGAATCCCTGGTTCCGTTGACTTTTTTCCCAAGTTAAGGGTACAAATCATTTCCATCAAAAGAGGACAATGGCTTGCAACAGACTCTGTCAACGGTTATTCTAAGCTGATCATACCTGCACTCGTCAGATCGCAGAAGGTAAACAGCTTAAGGCTGGGCAAGTACCAGCTTGGGAGACTGGTTGGGAATCCCTGGTTCCGTTGACTTTTTTCCCAAGTTAAGGGTACAAATGATTTCCATCAAAAGAGGACAATGGCTTGCATCAGTCTCTGTCAACGGTTATTCTAAGCTGATCATACCTGCACTCGTCAGATCGCAGAAGGTAAACAGCTTAAGGCTGGGCAAGTACCAGCTTTGGAGACTGGTTGGGAAGCGATGGTTCTGTTGACTTTTTTCAAAATTTAACTAATGATTTCCATCAAAAAAGGACAATGGCTTGCATCAGACTCTGTCAATGGTTATTCTAAGCTGATCATACCTGCACTCGTCAGATCGCAGAAGGTAAACAGCTTGGGAGACTGGTTGGGAATCCCTGGTTCCGTTGACTTTTTTCCCAAGTTAAGGGTACAAATGATTTCCATCAAAAGAGGACAATGGCTTGCAGCAGACTCTGTCAACGGTTTTTCTAAGCTGATCATACCTGCACTTGTCAGATCGCAGAAAGTAAACAGCTTAAGGCTGGGCAAGTACCAGCTTTGGAGACTGGTTGGGAATTGATGCTTCTGTTTACTTTTTTCAAAAGTTAAGTTAACTAATGATTTCCATCAAAAAAGGACAATGGCTTGCATCAGACTCTGTCAACGGTTATTCTAAGCTGATCATACCTGCACTCGTCAGATCGCAGAAGGTAAATATCTTAAGGCTGGGCAAGTACCAACTTGGGAGACTGGTTGGGAATCCCTGGTTTCGTTGACTTTTTTCCCAAGTTAAGGGTACAAATGATTTCCATCAAAAGAGGACAATGGCTTGCAGCAGACTCTGTCAACGGTTATTCTAAGCTGATCATACCTGCACTCGTCAGATCGCAGAAGGTAAACAGCTTGGGAGACTGTTTGGGAATCCCTGGTTCCCTTGTCTTTTTTCCCAAGTTAAGGGTACAAATGATTTCCATCAAAAAAGGACAATGGCTTGCAACAGACTCTGTCAACGGTTATTCTAAGCTGACCATACCTGCACTCGTCAGATTGCAGAAGGTAAACAGCTTAAGGCTGGACAAGTACCAGCTTGGGAGACTGTTTGGGAATCCCTGGTTCCGTTGACTTTTTTCCCAAGTTAAGGGTACAAATGATTTCCATCAAAAGAGGACAATTGCTTGCTGAAACCTCTGTTAACGCTTATTCTAAGTGATCATACCTGCACTCATCAGATCGCAGAAGGTAAACAGCTTAAGGCTGGGCAAGTACTAGCTTGGGAGACTGGTTGGGAATCCCTGGTTCCGTTGACTTTTTTCCCAAGTTAAGTGAACAAATGATTTCCATCAAAAGAGGACAATGGCTTGCAACAGGCTCCGTCAACGGTTATTCTAAGCTGATCATACCTGCCCTCGTCAGATTGCAGAAGGTAAACAGCTTAAGGCTGGACAAGTACCAGCTTTGGAGACTGGTTGGGAATCCCTGGTTTCATTGACTTTTTTCAAAAGTTAAGGGTACAAATGATTTCCATCAAAAGAGGACAATGGCTTGCAGCAAACTCTGTCAACGGTTATTCGAAGCTGATCATACCTGCACTTGTCAGATCGCAGAAGGTAAACAGCTTAAGGCTGGGCAAGTACCAGCTTGGGAGACTGGTTGGGAATCCCTGGTTCCGTTGACTTTTTTCCCAAGTTAAGGGTACAAATGATTTCCATCAAAAGAGGACAATGGCTTGCAGGAAACTCTGTAAACGGTTATTCTAAGCTGATCATACCTGCAGTCGTCAAATCGCAGAAGGTAAAGAGCTTAAGGCTGGGCAAGTACCAGCTTGGGAGACTGGTTGGGAATCCCTGGTTCCGTTGACTTTTTTCCGAAGTTAAGGGTACAAATGATTTCCATCAAAAGAGGACAATGACTTGCATCAGACTCCGTCAAGGGTTATTCTAAGCTGATCATACCTGCACTCGTCAGATCGAAGAAGGTAAACAGCTTAAGACTGGGCAAGTACCAGCTTGGGAGACTGGTTGGGAATCGATGGTTCTGTTGACTTTTTTCAAAAGTTAACTAATGATTTCCATCAAAAAAGGACAATGGCTTGCATCACACTCTGTCAATGGTTATTCTAAGCTGATCATACCTGCACTCGTCAGATCGAAGAAGGTAAACAGCTTAAGACTGGGCAAGTACCAGCTTGGGAGACTGGTTGGGAATCCCTGGTTCCATTGACTTTTTTCCCAAGTTAAGGGTACAAATGATTTCCATCAAAAGAGGACAATGACTTGCAGCAAACTCTGTCAAGGGTTATTCTAAGCTGATCATACCTGCACTCGTCAGAACGCAGAAGGTAAACAGCTTAAGGCTGGGCAAGTACTTGCTTGGAAGACTGTTTGGGAATCCCTGGTTCCGTTAACTTTTTTCCCAAGTTTAGGGTACAAATGATTTCCATCAAAAGAGGACAATGGCTTGCAACAGACTCTGTCAACGGTTATGCTAAGCTGATCGTACCCGCACTCGTCAGATTGCGGAAGTTAAACAGCTTAAGGCTGGGCAAGTACCAGCTTGGGAGACTGGTTGGGAATCCCGGGTTCCATTGACTTTTTTCCCAAGTTAAGTGTACAAATGATTTCCATCAAAAGAGGACAATTGCTTGCAGAAAGATCTGTCAACGATTATTCTAAGCTGATCATACCTGCGCTTGTCAGATCGCAGAAGGTAAACAACTTAAGGCTGGGCAAGTACCAGCTTGGGAGACTGGTTGGGAATCCCTGGTTCCGTTAACTTTTTTCCCAAGTTAAGGGTACAAATGATTTCCATCAAAAAAAGGACAATGGCTTACAGCAGACTCTGTCAACGGTTATTCTAAGCTCATCATACCTGCACTCGTCAGATCGCAGAAGGTAAACAGCTTAAAGCTGGGCAAGAACCAGCTTGGGAGGCTGGTTGGGAATCCCTGGTTCCGTTGACTTTTTTCCCAAGTTAAGGGTACAAATGATTTCCATCAAAAGAGGACAATGGCTTGCAGCAAACTCTGTCAACGGTTATTCGAAGCTGATCATACCTGCACTCGTCAGATCGCAGAAGGTAAACAGCTTAAGGCTGGGCAAGTACCAGCTTGGGAGACTGGTTGGGAATCCCTGGTTCTGTTGACTTTTTTCCCAAGTTAAGGGTACAAATGATTTCCATCAAAAGAGGACAATGGCCTGCAGCAAACTCTGTCAACGGTTATTCTAAGCTGATCATACCTGCACTCGTCAAATCGCAGAAGGTAAACAGCTTAAGGCTGGGCAAGTACCAGCTTGGGAGACTGGTTGGGAATCCCTGGTTCCGTTGACTTTTTTCCCAAGTTAAGGGTACAAATGATTTCCATCAAAAGAGGACAATTACTTGCATCAGACTCTGTCAAGGGTTATTCTAAGCTGATCATACCTGCACTCGTCAGATCGCAGAAGGTAAACAGCTTAAGGCTGGGCAAGTACCAGATTTGGAGACTGGTTGGGAATCGATGGTTCTGTTGACTTTTTCAAAAGTTAACTAATGATTTCCATCAAAAAGGACAATGGCTTGCATCACACTCTGTCAATGGTTATTCTAAGCTGATCATACCTGCACTCGTCAGATCGCAGAAGGTAAACAGCTTAAGGCTGGGCAAGAACCAGCTTGGGAGACTGTTTGGGAATCCCTGGTTAAGTTAACTTTTTCCCAAGTTAAGGGTACAAATGATTTCCATCAAAAGAGGACAATGACTTGCAGCAAACTCTGTCAAGGGTTATTCTAAGCTGATCATACCTGCACTCGTCAGATCGCAGAAGGTAAACAGCTTAAGGCTGGGCAAGTACCAGCTTGGGAGACTGTTTGGGAATCCCTGGTTAAGTTAACTTTTTCCCAAGTTAAGGGTACTAATGATTTCCATCAAAAGAGGACAATGGCTTGCAGCAAACTCTGTCAACGGTTATTTGAAGCTGATCATACCTGCACTCGTCAGATTGCAGAAGGTAAACAGCTTAAGGCTGGGCAAGTACCAGCTTGGGAGACTGGTTGGGAATCCCTGGTTCCGTTGACTTTTTTCCCAAGTTAAGGGTACAAATGATTTCCATCAAAAGAGGACAATGACTTGCAGCAGACTCTGTCAAGGGTTATTCTAAGCTGATCATACCTGCACTCGTCAGATCGCAGAAGGTAAACAGCTTAAGGCTGGGCAAGTACCAGCTTTGGAGACTGGTTGGGAATCAATGGTTCTGTTGACTTTTTTCAAAAGTTAACTAATGATTTCCATCAAAAAGGACAATGGCTTGCATCACACTCTGTCAACGGTTATTCTAAGCTGATCATACCTGCACTCGTCAGATCGCAGAAGTTAAACAGCTTAAGGCTGGGCAAGTACCAGCTTGGGAGACTGGATGGGAATACTTGGTTCCGTTGACTTTTTCCCAAGTTAAGGGTACAAATGATTTCCATCAAAAGAGGACAATGGCTTGCATCAGACACTCTCAATGGTTATTCTAAGCTGATCATACCTGCACTCGTCAGATTGCAGAAGGTAAACAGCTTAAGGCTGGGCAAGTACCAGCTTGGGAGACTGTTTGGGAATTCCTGGTTTCGGTGACTTTTTTCCCAAGTTAAGGGTACAAATGATTTCCATCAAAAGAGGACAATGACTTGCAGCTCACTCTGTCAAGGGTTATTCTAAGCTGATCATACCTGCACTCGTCAGATCGCAGAAGGTAAACAGCTTAAGGCTGGGCAAGTACCAGCTTTGGAGACTGGTTGGGAATCGATGGTTCTGTTGACTTTTTTAAAAAGTTAAGTTAACTAATGATTTCCATCAAAAAAGGACAATGGCTTGCATCAGACTCTGTCAACGGTTATTCTAAGCTGATCATACCTGCACTCGTCAGATCGCAGAAGGTGAACAGCTTAAGGTTAGGAAAGTACCAGCTTGGGAGACTGGTTGGGAATCGATGGTTCTGTTGACTTTTTTCAAAAGTTAAGTTAACTAATGATTTCCATCAAAAAAGGACAATGCCTTGCATCAGACTCTGTCAGCGGTTATTCTAAGCTGATCATACCTGCACTCGTCAGATCGCAGAAGGTAAACAGCTTAAGGCTGGGCAAGTACCAGCTTGGGAGACTGGTTGGGAATCCCTGGTTTCTTTGACTTTTTTCCCAAGTTAAGGGGACAAATGATTTCCATCAAAAGAGGACAATGGCTTGCAGCAGACTCTGTCAATGGTTATTCTAAGCTGATCATACCTGCACTCGTCAGATTGCAGAAGGTAAACAGCTTAAGGCTGGACAAATGCCAGCTTGGGAGACTGGTTGGGAATCCCTGGTTTCATTGACTTTTTTCCCAAGTTAAGGGTACAAATGATTTCCATCAAAAGAGGACAATGACTTGCAGCAGACTCAGTCAAGGGTTATTCTAAGCTGATCATACCTGCACTCATCATATCGCAGAAGGTAAACAGCTTAAGGCTGGGCAAGTACCAGCTTGGGAGACTGGTTGGGAATCCCTGATTCCGTTGACTTTTTTCCCAAGTTAAGGGTACAAATGATTTCCATCAAAAGAGGACAATGGCTTGCATCAGACTCTGTCAACGGTTATTCTAAGCTGATCATACCTGCACTCGTCAGAGCACAGAAGGTAAACAGCTTAAGGCTGGGCAAGTGCCAGCTTTGGAGACTGGTTGGGAATCGATGGTTCTGTTGACTATTTTCAAAAGTTAAGTTAACTAATGATTTCCATCAAAAAAGGACAATGGCTTGCATCAGACTCCGTCAACGGTTATTCTAAGCTGATCATACCTGCACTCGTCAGATCGCAGAAGGTAAACAGCATAAGGCTGGGCAAGTACCAGCTTGGGAGACTGGTTGGGAATCCCTGGTTCCGTTGACTTTTTTCCCAAGTTAAGGGTACAAATGATTTCCATCAAAAGAGGACAATGGCTTACAGCAGACTCTGTTAACGGTTATTCTAAGCTGATCATACCTGCATTCGTCAGATTGCAGAAGGTAAACAGCTTAAGGCTTGGCAAGTACCAGCTTGGGAGACTGGTTGGGAATCCATGGTTTCGTTGACTTTTTTCCCAAGTTAAGGTTACAAATAATTTCCATCAAAAGAGGACAATGGCTTGCAGCATACTCTGTCAAGAGTTATTCTAAGCTGATCATACCTGCACTCGTCAGATCGCAGAAGGTAAACAGCTTAAGGCTGGGCAAGTACCAGTTTGGGAGACTGCTTGGGAATCCCTGGTTCCGTTGACTTTTTTCCCAAGTTAATAGTACAAATGATTTCCATCAAAAGAGGACAATGGCTTGCAGCAGACTCTGTCAAGAGTTATTCTAAGCTGATCATACCTGCACTCGTCAGATCGCAGAAGGTAAACAGCTTAAGGCTGGGCAAGTACCAGCTTGGGAGACTGCTTGGGAATCCCTGGTTCCGTTGACTTTTTTCCCAAGTTAAGGGTACAAATGATTTCCATCAAAAGAGGACAATGGCTTGCAGCAGACTCTGTCAACGGTTATTCTAAACTGATTATACCTGCACTCGTCAGATTGCAGAAGGTAAACAGCTTAAGGCTGGGCAAGTACCAGCTTGGGACACTGGTTGGGAATCCCTGGTTTCGTTGACTTCTTTCCCAAGTTAAGGGTACAAATGATTTCCATCAAAAGAGGACAATGGCTTGCAACAGACTCTGTCAACGGTTATTCTAAGCTGATCATACCTGAACTCGTCAAATTGCAGAAGGTAAACAGCTTAAGGCTGGGCACGTACCAGCTTGGGAGACTGGTTGGGAATCCCTGGTTTCGTTGACTTTTTTCCCAAGTTAAAGGTACAAATGATTTCCATCAAAAGAGGACAATTGCTTGCAGAAAGCTCTGTCAACGGTTATTCTAAGCTGATCATACCTTCACTCGTCAGATTGCAGAAGGTAAACAGCTTAAGGCTATGCAAGTACCAGCTTGGGAAACTGGTTGGGGATCCCTGGTTCCGTTAACTTTTTTCCCAAGTTAAGGGTTCAAATGATTTCCATCAAAAGAGGACAATGGCTTGCAGCAGACTCTGACAACGGTTATTCTAAGCTGATCATACCTGCACTCGTCAGATCGCAGTAGGTAATCAGCTTAAGAATGGGTAAGTACCAGCTTGGGAGACTGTTTGGGAATCCCTGGTTCCGTTCACTTTTTTCCCAAGTTAAGGGTACAAATGATTTCCATCAAAAGAGGACAATGGCTTGCAGCAGACTCTATCAATGGTTATTCTATGCTGATCATACCTGCACTCGTCAGATCGCAAAGGCAAACAGCTTAAGGCTGGGCAAGTACCAGGTTGGGAATCCCTGGTTCCGTTGACTTTTTTCCCAAGTTAAGGGTACAAATGATTTCCATCAAAAGAGGACAATGGCTTGCAACAGACTCTGTCAACGGTTATTCTAAGCTGTTTATACCTGCGCTCGTCAGATCGCAGAAGCTAAACAGCTTAAGGCTGGGCAAGCACCAGCTTGGGAGACTGTTTGGGAATCCCTGGTTCCGTTGACTTTTTCCCAAGTTAAGAGTACAAATGATTTCCATCAAAGAGGACAATGGCTTGCAGCAGACTCTGTCAAGGGTTATTCTAAGCTGATCATACCTGCACTCGTCAGATCGCAGAAGGTAAACAGCTTAAGGCTGGGCAAGTACCAGCTTGGGAGACTGGTTGGGAATCCCTGGTTCCGTTGACTTTTTTCCCAAGTTAAAGGTACAAATGATTTCCATCAAAAGAGGACAATGGCTTGCAGCAGACTCTGTCAACGGTTATTCTAAGCTGATCATACCTGCACTCGTCAGATCGCAGTAGATAATCAGCTTAAGAATGGGTAAGTACCAGCTTGGGAGAATGGTTGGGAATCCCTGGTTCCGTTGACTTTTTTTCCCAAGTTAAGGGTACAAATGATTTCCATCAAAAGAGGACAATGGCTTGCAGCAGACTCTATCAAAGGTTATTCTATGCTGATCATACCTGCACTCGTCAGATCGCAGAAGGCAATCAGCTTAAGGCTGGGCAAGTACCAGCTTGGGAGACTGGTTGGGAATCCCTGGTTCCGTTGACTTTTTTCCCAAGTTAAGGGTACAAATCATTTCCATCAAAAGAGGACAATGGCTTGCAACAGACTCTGTCAACGGTTATTCTAAGCTGATCATATCTGCACTCGTCAGATCGCAGAAGGTAAACAGCTTAAGGCTGGGCAAGTAACAGCTTGGGAGACTGGTTGGGAATCCCTGGTTCCGTTGACTTTTTTCCCAAGTTAAGGGAACAAATGATTTCCATCAAAAGAGGACAATGGCTTGCATCAGTCTCTGTCAACGGTTATTCTAAGCTGATCATACCTGCACTCGTCAGATCGCAGAAGGTAAACAGCTTAAGGCTGGGCAAGTACCAGCTTTGGAGACTGGTTGGGAATCGATGGTTCTGTTGACTTTTTTCAAAAGTTAACTAATGATTTCCATCAAAAAAGGACAATGGCTTGCATCAGACTCTGTCAATGGTTATTCTAAGCTGATCATACCTGCACTCGTCAGATCGCAGAAGGTAAACAGCTTAAGGCTGGGCAAGTACCAGCTTGGGAGACTGGTTGGGAAGCCCTGGTTCCGTTAACTTTTTCCCAAGTTAAGGGTACAAATGATTTCCATCAAAAGAGGACAATGGCTTGCAACCGACTCTGTCAACGGTTATTCTAAGCTAATCATACCTGCACTCGTCAGATCGCAGAAGGTAAACAGCTTAAGGCTGGGCAAGTACCAGCTTGGGAGACTGGTTGGGAATCCCAGGTTCCGTTGACTTTTTCCCAAGTTAAGGGTACAAATGATTTCCATCAAAAGAGGACAATGGCTTGCAACAGAGTCTGTCAACGGTTATTCTAAGCTGATCATACGTGCACTCGTTAGATTGCAGAAGGTAAACAGCTTGGGAGACTGGTTGGGAATTCCTTGTTTCGTTGACTTTTTCCCAAGTTAAGGGTACAAATGATTTCCATCAAAAGAGGACAATGGCTTGCAGCAAACTCTGTCAACGGTTATTTTAAGCTGATCATACCTGCAATCGTCAGATTGCAGAAGGTAAACAGCTTAAGGCTGGGCAAGTACCAGCTTGGGAGACTGGTTGGGAATCCCTGGTTCCGTTGACTTTTTCCCAAGTTAAGGGTACAAATGATTTCCATCAAAAGAGGACAATGGCTTGCAGCAAACTCTGTCAACGGTTATTTTAAGCTGATCATACCTGCAC